>SNQJ01S0065188.1:78018-101052 GCA_010110895.2 Picea sitchensis | reverse complement strand
GGAGCGGAAACAAAGAAAAAATGGGCCCTGGTGGCCTGGGAGAAGGTCTGCAAACCAAAAAGCAAAGGTGGCATGGGGCTACAAGACCCACAAGTAACCAACGACGCATACGGAGCGAAACTCTGGTGGCGATGGGTCAAAGAAACTTCTACACCATGGGTAAACCTCTGGAAGGCCAAGTATGCCCCAGACATAAATGACCAGGACCGAATCCTCTTTAGGGGACCAGGGAGGGATCAACCATTTGGAATCTATCTTGGTGCAACAAAACCTAGATCCAGAAACATAGCTTTTGGGAAGTGAGGAATGGAAAAACAACCAAATTCTGGGAGGATGCTTGGAAACGGGAACCCAGAATGGAAAATCCAGACAGGGAGGAACTCCAACAAGACATGACCGTGCAAGGAAAAGCCAGAGTCTACCATTACTGGAAACAGGAAACAAATCGCAACAAATGGAGAATTTAGGACAATCTTAGTTCACAAAATAGAGAACGGACCGCAAAAAGCGTGAAAGAGGTGGAGGAGGAACTGGGGAAAAGGAAAATTGCACTATCGGAAGAAGAGGACCAATTGAGATGGGGAAAAAAATATGGCAGGGAATTCAACTTGAAAGAAGTCTAACATTACATCGCAAACCAGGACCAAGAAGATCCAACGCAACAATGGGATAAACTTTGGAACAACCCACAATGGCCAAAAATTAAAATTTTCAAATGGTTAGTACTTCACAACCGAATCCTAACATGGGAAAACCTAAGGAAAAGGGGATTTATCGGCCCATCACGATGCCACCTCTGTCAATCTAAGGAAGAAACAATGAATCATCTCCTCGACAAATGCAACTACACAACATAAATCTGGGACTGGGCGGTAGGTATCTTTCGACAATCCAATAGGATCTGAGGTAACATCTGCGCAACCATCAATAACTGGAATGAGAATTATAGTGAAAATGAAGAGGTGAACCTCTGTTGGACTCTCATTCCAGGGATGATCATATGGGAAATATGGAAAGAAAGGAACCGACGCATCTTTAGGAATGAAAGTTGGCCGAAAGGGAAACTCAAGGAAACAATAATCTCCCTGATAAGAGAAACAGTGCAGAGCCGCAACTGCCAAACGGGAAGAGCGCAACTTGCAGGCTAGGACTCCAAAATCCTAGATGTTTTTCACCTGAAAGATGGGCACAACCAAACTCAAGTAAGGCAGCCACCGCAACTCCAAATAGGTGAGTGCAACTGGATTCCCCCTCCAGTAGAATCCCTCAAGTTGAATTTTGACGGGGCGTCAAAAGTAAACCCAGGAATGATAGGAATGGGAGGAGTAATCAGGGATAGTGACAAAAACATAATCCGACTGTACACTGGGAGTATGGGAAACTCAACCAACAACACCACGGAATTTGGAGCCCCGGAGACCGGTCTTGAGATCATAAGTCGTGAAAGGATGACAAACACCATCATGGAAGGTGATTCCACGCTTGTTATCAACACAGTGAAGAGACTCCAAAATGGCAACAGAGTGGGAAAAATTCAGAGGCACTAGCACTTAGCACACTCCCTACAAATAATCCAGGAGCATCTGCAGATGATGGATACAGTGGAGTTGCGCTGGGTACGCAGGTCAGCAAATGGACTGGCAGACATAATAGCTAATGAGGGGGTTAGCAAGGAAGGACCAAAACTAGACACTACCTAGAGTAACACACCGAATAGTTAGTTCAGAACAGACTGAATCCAACTTGTGACAAAAGACTGTGATGACAGCCTAAGTACGGACGACCACACCGAGGAAAGAGACACAAGGCTAACTGGCGGGCACGAAGGATCCATGCAGAATTTGATTTCCCATCACTCGATCACAAGCTACAATGTAGAATCAAACCACACAATAGACAGGGGTATGGCACCAAGGTCCGATCAATAGGAGGAAGTATAGGGGTAGTTCGTGGGAAGGCAGAGAAGGTAATCAACAGGCTGTGAATGACAAAGGGAAAAAGGTGTTACCATGGACAAGTATGGATACACCTCACCCAAGTACAGGTACAGGGAGTATCACAGTTGTTTGTACAACATGCAAGGGCAAGGTATGGCGCAGGGGTTACAGCCGGGTCATTGTGAGAACACATACCGAGAGGGGGAATATGGACTGGAAGGAACACCGCTATGGGCAGACCATGATTGCTAGGATGAGCCCGCAGCTGGGGAAACCCCATAAGAGAAGAAGCACCAGGAACAGATAAAATGCAGGGGCTACCATATAAACTGGGGATGTGTAGATAGGAACAGGAGGAGACTCCAAGGAAAAAACTACCACAAACCAGCAGAGATGGTTCGTATGAATAAAACTCAAAGTAAGAGAATCCCTCAGGGGAAAGAACCTCCGACAAGACCCCAGAGGATTACAAGGATGGAACAAGCGACCAAAGAATCCAAGGTCATATTTCATATGTTGGTTGAACCAAAGGGAAAAGCGATCATCACCAGGTGGGAGAAAAAAATCAACACTAAACGCAAGGGTAAATCTTGGAAAGAACTGATTTAGGAAGCATAATGGATAAGGGACCCAGGAGCCACACAACCCAGAGTAACCCTCTACCACAAAACGATGGAGGAGGTGTGGCGAAAAAAGATGTTAATAGGCAAGATGAGCTCTGAAAGGACAGATGCCAGTTGGAAGGATAACAGGGACCACAAAAAACTGCTTACAGAGATCCTAAGTTGCATCAGCAACCTAGAGGCCAGTACAAAATGACTAGTTGAGGACTAGAGGGACCAGAAGGAGAAGATGGAGTGAATGGCAGCCCAATTCCACCTATACTTGTGCTACGCCCATCACATGGACATCACGCCAGTGGACCAGAATGGAGCCCCGGCCTGTATCATAAAGACTCGCACGGTGGTCCAGAGGGATGAGAACAAGGATAGTAAGGATGAAGGAAAAAAACATCTCATCATCTTGGACTAGCGTCGGGTCAGCAATTGGTCAAGTCCTGTTTCTCAGCGTAGGGTCGGCCTCCTTTTATATGTTGTGTATTTTTACATATATGTTTTTGTTTATCTCTTCAAAACTGATATGGTAGAGCTAGGTCGGTTTCCCAAGGTGGCAGCCCAGCCATACCCCTCTGCTTTCTTAGAAAACACAACTCTGGAACCCCTGGTCTGGTTTCCGTTTTGGCAGATCAAGGAGTCCCCCCTCTTTTTGTACCATAATATATTTTAGTAATACATGAATCTACACTCACTTACAAAAAAAACACACACACTGAAAAGGATTTAACATTCTTGATAGCTTTTTCCTTACACCGTGTATTTAAGTTTTCCTCAAGGGAGACCCCACTCCAATATCCTCTCATGCCTAGAATATTTTCGAGCTCTAGCCAAACCCGCATAGACTAATGTATAACCAAAGAGTTGATTATCTCTAGAAAACCTCTTGTGATGCCTTGACGAGTGTAGCTATGCTCTTCCTACTGGAAACACATGTATCACTCATGCAAATCCATGGTGATGGGGCCTAATGTCCTTAAACATTTAGCACCCAAAATAGTGTCACAATCACTCATTTCAATAACAAACAAGTGGGTTTTCAAGGAATAATCACCCACTTGAAGCCACACATTTTCAAGTAGTATAGTCATTTTATATCATTGTAGCTACCTTTTTTATTATTATTATTTCCAACATTTAGTATTTTGGCCATTTTCAAGTGGTGGAGATACTGACATTAAAAAGGGGGTTTTAATGTGTTTGATTTGGTCATGTTTGATCAAAAGGTTTTTAATGTAGATATAATAAGAAACTAAGAGCTCAAATGAGTTTGTTTCTGGCCCAAAGTTTTTCTCTCTCTTGTTTTTTCTAAATATTGCATGTGTTTGTTTATTATGCTATCCATATCAAAGGTACTTTTGTCACACTCCTTTTTTATGTGAGGAAAATTTTCATTTGCCAACCACTTCATGCATTCATATATGTCTTTCTAATTCAAAGGCATCAATTGGTGAGTTTCATTTATGGCACATCATAGAAAAGATGGAGTTCTTTAGTTGAAACTTGGTAAGAAATGATTTCTTTTTTCCGGATCCTTCTTTCATCTTCCCCTCTTGGGCACTGATAGCTCCATTGTGCTCACAACAACCATCCTGGACCAATGTTTTTTTTCCAAGGAAACCTTGCAATATCCCCCCATCTTTCTCATAATATCCAAATGGAGGGCAACTCAACCACCACCCACAATAGCGGTTGGTAACCTTGAGGGAGTCAATTTATTTGAACCTTTGACCTATGGTATCCTTGTCAATGACTTGCCTTGGGAAAATGGTTCAACTGATCGAGTTATCCCTTAGGCATTTCATATATTCTTCATCCTTGTAGGATTTCATATACACCAACATCTAAACTTTTACATGTATAAACTGAAACCTAGTATATAAATGCCAACACTATGTGTGTGTGTGTGTGTGTGTGTGTGTGTGTGTGTGTGTGTGTGTGTGTGTGTTTCCTCGAAAAAAAATTCAGAATTTTATTATAGTAAACAAAATTACATGATGTATATAAAGGATTGACAAGAAGACCATACCCATGAAACATTACACCTATGAAGGGAATGCCCAAGTAATCTAGAATTTGAGTGTGAGAAATAGGACCCTTTTGAATTACCATCTCCTTGACAAGACATCTGTAAGGTCTAGACCAATCCAAATTTTCCCAAAATTCACATTCCTAGTTTCGAGATTACTCATGCCTACATCCATGAGGTTTCCTATTGAATTTGCAATTTTTTCAGAAACTTCTAGAGACCATAATTCAAGGTGAAAACTTGGAAGTTGTACCTAGATAGGAACAATGAAATACTTTTCCAATATTTCATCAAAGAAAGGGGACCACCTATTGAGTAGTAATATAGTTGATCCCCATTGTCAAGATTTCCCTAAAACCTTCAACATATCACTATATTTATTTAGAATGAAGGCCATCCAACCCCTAGTGAAAATAGGGAATTGTAGTGAGTAGATGAAAAATGGTTCCTAATGTTTCATGATCCAATCCCTTAAGGTTTTTTCACTCATCCAACGATTTTAGAGATGACCCAACAAAGCTTGCACTGTAAATCCAACTACCAGATGCATGTAGATATCTTCTCCAAGAATCAGATGAACAGAGGTCACTTTATCACAAACATTGTGTTTGGATTTATTCAAATTTACCACCTCACCTCCCCTTTTCTGAATTTCTATTGAGTCTTGCCCCTTTGGAGAGGGCCCTCAAAACATTGTTGCTAGATAAGATCTAATACCTATTTCCAAAAAGTATTCTTTTGGAAAATCCCCTTCACTGACATGACAATCCAATGGTTTTAGGGTCCCTACAACTGGATCGTCACCCTCAGAGGCATATTAAGAAATTGCATGTTCCAAAACCCTACTTGAATGAGTGGAAAGACTAAAAATTGGTGAAAATGCATGGAAGAAAATTGGCAAACCTTTCCAAGACCTGAACCCTCATGGTACTCAAGCACACTAAAATAAATTTTAAGTTTGATGTTCGAACCATGTGAGGTCGATGATCCTTTACTCTCCCTACACTGTTGATGCTAGCATTAAAACCCATTAACACATCTACACCATCCATGAATACAGAGGGGCACCCATCCACGTGGAAACCCCTGCAGATGTGACTTGGCATATTGTCTGGAAAGATCTTCGACTCGGACAATAAGTCTTCTCAAGAATCTAGTAGGTCATCGTAAGTCATATTTCCAAAGACAAAAAAAATCTAAGGATGTGAATTCAAACACCTACTAAACCCTACTACTAACACTCGAAAAATTCTAGCCATTGAGCCCAAAGCTTGGAGCTCAGGTCAAATGGAGACCATATACTTTTTTCCAAGGAAAACACCTGAAGGAAAACCCACCGAGTACTTCCCCATGATCCATTAATGGTAAAGGGGGTAAACCATGAGCCCTCATTATAGATCCCAACCTCAAGGGGATAAAGAGAGGAGAACCTGCGACCTCCCCAAATTTGGGGGAGAGATCTCACATCGGGCTAATGAACATTTGAGCCAACCTGAAGGCTAAATCGAGACCACACACATGCGTGAAAAATAATGATTTTATATCATAACATAGATATATATTAATCATGCCTAAGGCTAGTGAAGTTGTGTGGGTTCTACGTCTTATGTTCACTCTAAAGGATTGACCGATCTTTCATACAATGGAGTTATCAAGGCAATTTAGGCTAGTAATGAGCACATTTACTTAAACCACTAGTCATCTCATGCACCAAAGAACTATAGTGAAGTTAAATTCCTTTTTAAAAATCTTGGATTAATTCACATTCATGCCAACATCAACCACTTTTTATTTTGATACACTCCTGAACTATCCTAAACTAGGGATGGAATTTGAGATACAAATTGTTTTTTATGGGGTATTTTGACTCTCAAATACAATGGAAAATTTAACATACCATCATGTATAAGTTAAGAAATGGGTTAAAATACTATCAATTAAATGTTGAAACCATGGAATTTCCAAGGAAATATATTTTGAAATTCCAACCCTGGAATTTCTCCTTTTAAAATTTACCTAATACCATCTTTGACTCTTAATTTAAATTTACTTAATACCATCTTTGACTCGTAATTTGGGAAAGTATGATCTAATGAGTGGTGACATGGTTCTACCTAAAAAAGTCGAAGCTAGGAATCATTTTGTATCATATGTGAATATAATATACATTAGATACATAAGTTTGGTTTGAGTGTTGTTAATTTTAAGTTAGGATGTGAAAGTCCTTTAGACACAAAATATTAAATATATTTAAAAATGTGTGTTATTGATTTGGTTAAATCTGTGTCAATTATATCTTAAAATGTGTATTATTGATTTGGTTAAATCTTTCACTAAAAAATGTGTGTTATTGATTTGGTTAAATCTTTCCCAAATGCCTTAAGGAGCCTTGTCCCTTTTAAGTATGTAGCTTCGTATATTTTGATGCTGATAGGACCTTTCCCAAATGTGTTATAGCAAGGGAGCTTAGTCCCCCATGAGACTGTGTACTTGCATCTTTAGATTAGGAGTTTGGGGAAAAGAACCACCTATGAAAATAAAAATAAAATGTGTTAAAATTGTTATTATTATTATTGTCGTGTCCTTGAACAATCATTCCATTCTATCCATGGCGTTACATCGATAGAAGGCTAAATAAATCAGACAATCCATTATATGCATGGCGTTACTTACATCGGTAGAAGGCTAAAGAAATCAGAGATTTCAAGCCTTCCTTTTTATTGTGAGAAAATGGGTACATGGTAATTCGAATGGCAATCACAAATCATTTCAAGGGGAGAAGTTGACAGGATAAATAGGGTTTCAAGGGGAGAAGTTGACAGGATAAACAAGGTTTTGATCAGGATAGAAGAGTCCAAAATGTCGTTCTATCTCGTCCCTGCCCTTTAGATTCTCGTTGAAAAGAGAAAAAATGTACGACTCAATGTGTCATCCAGGTCTCTTCGGCGTTCCTGCATTTGATGAGATTGTCTCCTCTTCATCCAATCCAAAGAAAGACATGCTTGATTATATATTTTCTAATAGATTTGTATTTACGC
Organism: Picea sitchensis; assembly: GCA_010110895.2. NCBI lineage: Eukaryota > Viridiplantae > Streptophyta > Pinopsida > Pinales > Pinaceae > Picea > Picea sitchensis. The sequence continues at coordinate 93,434 of SNQJ01S0065188.1, read as the reverse complement.
TCATAACTATCACTTTTGAAATGATTTTATATGTGCAATTGCATGTGATATAGGCCTATACTGATCAAAATGCTCTAGGTTATCAACCTATAGAATCGAAGTAATGAAAGTAGAAGTTAGGGCTAATAGAATATTTCATGGAAACCCGGATGCATTTAAAACTCTCAATAAATATTCCTCCATAAATTCATAGAAACCCAAGAAAAACTCAATCGCCCAACCATTAGGCCCCGTGACTTTATCTTTTTGGAAACTATGAGTGACTAGATAAAGCTCATCCTTAGTTATTTCTTTTTACAACATGTGATTCTCTTCTACGTTTACAAAACTTGGAAAAAAATAGGCCATCCTAACCACCTCTACAATAGTCAGTGATTGTTCTTCTTTGTAAATATTTTGAAAATGACAAACCCCCAAGCGAGCAATGTCCTCAAAAGACCTATCCATTGAACCATTTGAGATTAGTCATTTTCCAAATGGCATTAAAATGTTTAAAATGATTTTCATACTTGTGGAAGAACTTTGATTTATTTTCTCCCTGCTCCAACCATCAGGCTCTACTCTTGAGCCTCCAAGCAACCTCTTTATCAACTAACAAATTTCTTCTTTTTTTCTCAAGCTCCTTTACCTTCAGGAAATCCTACTGAATCCAATGAGTGCATTTCTTCTATTTTTTCTTCCACATACACGAGAACTCTCCCATGTCTCATCCTTCTCCTATGGTTCTACTCTTCAATGAACTGCTCATGTTTCTTTAGATTCCAAAGGAGATAAGGATTTTATGACTCCTAAGAAGCCTCATTAGAGTTGCACCAAGCCCCCTTAACCAAACCTACATACTCTTCATCCCCTAAGAGATTTGAGTTGAATTTGAATGGACTCAGAGCTATTTTACCACCTTTTGCAATTTCTAGGAACACTAGTCATTTATTGGAATGGCAACCGTATCCATTGCTTGATACAATACATATATGAAACAAGATCTTCACTCATGAGGAAGTGATTTAGCCTCTTTTCAACCCTTTTGGCCCCAACTCACATATTTATCTGGTGGAATAAAGTTGAATTGGTTCAATATCATACAAGAGAAAATAATCATATCTCTCAATAAATTAATCATAGAGAAAATCTACATTTGCATATTCCCCCCAAGCCTCAGACTCGTCCAAAGAGATATTTAAGTCCCACCAATTATAAGAAACCTATGCTTCATGAAACGCTTTGCAAAATCACTATCCTACAACACAACATGCTTAACATATGGCCCATAAATATTCAAAATTATAATCTCCCCCCCCCCATCTCTTGAGCATATCACATAGTCCTAATACCTGAGGAAAAGGAGAGAGTGTTAGTACTCTTGAAATTGGGGTCTATCCCTATATATTTGAGGATCCCATGTCAAAATAAATTTATGTAAATCCATGTGTTTCTTCTATAAACCCTCTTTTGTTGAGTCCTAAGAGAGAGTAACCTCCTTTGCATTACAATCTCCTTTGATAAATGATCCCTCCCTCCTTTTGACCCATTCCTTTTTACTAAATCTTAGAGCACAATCCACCACCAAATGACCATACCCATGACACATTATACATATGAAGGGAATGCCCAAGTAGTCTAGAATTTGAGTGTGACAAATAGGACCCTTTTGAATTACCATCTTCTTGACAAGACATCTGTAAGGTCTAGACCAACCCAAATTTTCCCAAAATTCACATTCATAGTTTCGAGATTACTCATGCCTACATCCATGAGGTTTCCTATTGAATTTGCAATTTATTTAGAAACTTCTAGAGACCATAATTCAAGGTGAAAACTTGGAAGTTGTACCTATATAGGAACAATGAAATACTTTTCCAATCTTGCATCAAAGAAAGGGGACCCCCTATTGAGTAGTAATATAGTTGATCCCCATTGCCAAGATTTCCCTAAAACCTTCAACATATCACTATATTCATTTAGAGTGAAGGCTATCCAACCCCTAGCCAAAATAGGGAATTGTAGTGAGTAGCCGAAAAATGGTTCCTAATGTTTCTTGAGCCAATCCCTTAAGGTTTTTTCACTCATCCAACGATTTTAGAAATGACCCAACAAAGCTTGCACTATAAATCCAACTACCTAATGCATCTAGATATCTTCTCCTAGAATAGGATAAACAACGATCCCTTTCTCAAGAACACTGTGTTTGGATTTATTTAACTTTAGCACCTCACCTCCCCTTTTCTAAATTTCTATTGAGTCTTGCCACTTTGGAGAAGGCCCTTGAAACATTGTTTCTACAGGAGATCTAATACCTATTTCCAAAAAATATTCTTTTGGAAAATCCCCTTCACTGACGTGACCATCCAATGGTTCTAGGGTCTGTACAACAAGATCCTCACCCTCGGATGCATATTAAAAAATTCCATGTTCCAAAACCCTACTTGAATGAGTGGAAAGACTAAAAATTGGTGAAAATGCATGGAAGAAAATTGGAAAACCTTTCCAAGACCTGAACCCTCGTGGTACTCAAGCACACTAAAAGAAATTTTAAGTTTGATGTTCGAACCGTGCGAGGTCGACGATCCTTTACACTCTCAACACTGTTGATACTAGCATTAAAACCCATTAACACATCTACACCATCCATGAATGCAGAGGGGCGCCCATCCATGTGGAAACCCCTGCAAATGTGACTTAGCGTATTGTCTGGAAAGATTTTTGACTCGGCCAATAAGTCTTCTCAAGAATCTAGTAGGTCATCATAAGTCATATTGCCAAAGACAAAAACAATCTAAAGACGTGAATTCAAACACCTACTAAACCCTACTACTAACACTCACAAAATTCTAGCCATCGAGCCCAAAGCTCCAAGCTTGGGTCAAATGGAGACCATATACTTTTTTCCATGGATGGTAAAGGGGGTAAACCATCGGCCCTCATTATAGAGCCCAACCTCGAGGGGATGAAGAGAAGAGAACCCGTGACCTCCCCAAATTTGGGGGAGAGATCTCACATTCGACTAATGACCATTTGAGCCAACCTGAAGGCTAAATTGAGACCACACACATGTGTGCAAAATAATGATTTCATATCATAACATAGATCCATATTAACCATGCCTAAGGCTAGTGAAGTTGGGTGGGTTCTACGTCTTATGTTCACTCTAAAGGATTGACCAATCTTTTATACAATGGAGTTTTGAAGGGAATTTAGGCTAGGAATGAGCACATTTACTTAAACCACTAGTCATCTCATGCACCAAAGAACTATAGTGAAGTTAAATTCCTTCTTTAAAATCTTGGATTAATTCACATTCATGCCAACATCGACCACTTTTAATTTTGATACACCCATGAACTAGCAATGGAATTTGAGATACAAATTGTTTATTATGGGGTATTTTGACTCTTAAATACAATGGAAAATTTAACATACCCATCATAGAAGTTAAGAAATAGGTTAAAATACTATCAATTAAATGTTGAAACCATAGAATTTCCAAGGAAATATATTTTGAAATTCCAACCCTAAAATTTCTCCTTTTAAAATTTACTTAATACCATCTTTGACTCTTAATTTAAATTTACTTAATACCATCTTTGACTCTTAATTTGGGAAAGTATGATCTAATGAGTGGTGACATGGTTCTAGCTAAAAAAGTCCAAGCTAGGCATCATTTTGTATCACATGTGAATATAATCTCCATTAGATACATAAGTTTGGCTTAAGTGTTGTTAATTTTAAGTTAAGATGTGAAATAAGGTCTCGTCCATTAGACACAAAAGATAAAAATATATTTAAAAATGTGTGTTATTTATTTGGTTAAATCTATGTCAATTATATCTTAAAATGTATGTTGTTGATTTGGTTAAATCTTTCCCTAAAAAATGTGTGTTATTTATTTGGTTAAATCTTTCCCTAATGCCTTAAGGACCCTTGTCCCTATGTAGTTTTGTATAATGTGTGTTATTGATTTGGTTAAGTCTTTCCCACACATTTTCAAGTAGTATAGTCATTTTATATCATTGTAGCTACCTTTTTTATTATTATTATTTCCAAATTTTAGTGTTTTGGCCATTTTCAAGTGGTGGAGATCCCGAAATTAAAAAAAGGGGTTTCAATGTGTCTAATTTGGTCATCTTTGATCAAAAGGTGTTTAATGTAGATATAATAAGAAACTAAGAGCTCAAATGAGTTTGTTTCTAGCCCAAAGGTTTTATCTCTCTTGTTTTTTTCTAAAGATTGCATGTGTTTGTTTGTTATGTTAGCCAGATCAAAGGTACTTTTGTCACATTCCTTTTTTATGTGAGAAAAATTTTCATTTGCCAACCAATTCATGTAATCATATATGGCTTTCTAATTCAAAGGCATCAATTGGTGAGTTTCATTTAAGGCACATCATAGAAAAGATGGAGTTCTTTAGTTGAAACTTGGTAAGAAATGATTTCTTTTGTTCGGATCCTTCTTTCATATTCCCCTCTTATGCATTGATAGCTCCATTGTGCTCACAACAACCATCCTCGACTAATGCTTTTTTTCCAAGGAAACCTTGCAAAATCCCCCCATCTTTCTCATAATATCCAAATGGAGGGCAACTCAACCACCACCCACAATAGCAGTTGGTAACCTTGAGGGAGTCAATTTATTTGAACATTTGACCTATGGGAAAATGGTTCAACTGATTGAGTTATCCCTTAGACATTTCATATATTCTTCATCCTTGTAGGATTTGATACACACCAACATCTAAACTTATACACATGTATAAACTGAAACTTAGTATATAAATGCAAACACTATCTGTGTTTGTGTGTGTGTGTGTGTATTTCCTCGAAAACAAATTCATAATTTTATTATAGTAAACAAAATTACATGATGTATATACGTCATTCTATAGGACACATTCCATAAAAAACTTCAAAAATAGTTCAATACAACGCCATATATATTATTCCCATCTCCATATACGTTTGGAGACTATTCTATCCACAAATTCCTAGATATGCCATGGCCATGCGTCCAAAAAATGTCAAGCCAAAGACAAAAAAAACACACTGAAAAGGATGAATTGAATTTATTTTTCTTCAAATAGCAGAGCATTGTGTGCCAACCATTATCCCCACATTGCTAATACGGGAAAGGATTTAACATTCTTGATAGTTTTTTCCTTACACCGTGTATTTAAGTTTTCCTCAAGAGAGGCCCCACTACAAGATCCTCTCATATCTAGAATATTTTCGAGCTCTAGCCAAACCCGCATAGACTCAGGACAATTCCATAGAAAATCATCAATGGATTCATTACACTATTTGTAGAGAATAAAAAAACATGTACCATTTGTTCCTCTTTTACGCAGAATGTCCTAGGGTAGTACCTTTTTTCTTGAGATCCAACCACATAAATATCTGGTAGTTTAAAGGGCACATAAATTTCCAAATGACCTTCCACCACCAAATCACATTCTTCTCCTCAACAATAACACTTTAAGMTTGACATCCTACCTTTGGAGTGCACTGACCTTTTGCTAGATTTTTCCCCAAAGAAACTCATCCTCCTCATACTTTATCTACAAACAAATCACATAAAGAGCATTGTTATATCGGTCCCACTCAACTCCATCCTCACGAACCAGACCCAACATACTTTCCTCCCATGTCTACCTCCAAATGGTAGTCAATTCAAACTTTTCTACCTGACTAAGAACAACACAACCATTTCTATGAAGACTATCAATCAAAAGCTTATATAATCTAAATCCCTCCCCACAAACAACCCATGGGTCAATACCAATTCTCACCCTTGAGTCTTCCCCAACTTTCCAAGTTAGAGTGTTGCCTATAAGAGGAAACAATTTACCATGGCCTTCTAAATAATAGAGGAATTCTTCCAATTTTTAAATGTATTTTGAACTCACTCTTCCAGCAACTCAAGAATAACATGTTTATGGTGAATAACCTTGACCCATAGACCATTTTATTCTAGAAATCTCCACACACATTTTGCAGCTGGAGATTTACTAAAGAGGTGATTATTGTTTATACCACCCCCTTGATCTTTTGGTAAAGCAAGTTGGTTTCATCTTCTCCAAGGAAAACGTCTCTTCTCCATACTTCCAAGCAAAAGAAATATAAATCTTGGTTGTTTGAGATGATCTGTAACACACTTTGGAATGAAGACAAGGAACATTGAATACACAAGAGTTGTCTGTATAACATATTTAACAAGAACCAACATACCACCATGAGAAAGCCCATGGTTAGACCGAATGAAGAGCCTCTTCTACTCTTTATAAATGATCCATTTCTATTTCTTTTTTCCATAATCAGTTGGCTTAGGCATAAAACCCAGGTATTTAACCCCATTCTAATAAATAGTCTACCAACAAGGAAAGAGCTTAGAGAGAAGGTAGGTTTGCTCTTCATCCAATACAAATAAAGACATGCTTGAGTCTTCTAAATATTAATCGATATATCCATAGAATTAAAATAAAGTTCAAGGATAGCTTGATTTCCATCGCATCCCACTTGGAACCATCACATAATAACATGATGTCATGCACAAAAAGAAAGTGGGATAAAAAAATATTACCCCCAATCAGGGATGATTTTAAGGATGGAAATTTATATTAAAATGTACAAACCTCAACTAATCTTACTAGTCCTTAATATGCAAAACGTAAAATGTTTGGTGATAGATTTGTAAAAAAATTCAAATTTCAAAGGATTTAATATAGTTTCTATACAATTTTGGCAATTTTTGAGGTAAAAGATTTGTATTCTATGGAATTTGGGCAAATCGGTTTTAGAAAAAATGGAAATTAGCGAATCTTGTTTGGGGGAAACCATGGAAAATTAACACATTTGCAAAATTTAGCCCCTAAAATCATCTATGTGGGCCCCGATTTTTTGAATTGAGCACTTTGCTTTGTGTTTAGTAGTTCTCTTCTTAGAAATTCAACCATGATAAGAAATAATAAGAGAGACAGAGGGCATCCCTATCTAAGCCCTCTTTTAGGTCTAAAAAATTATGAAGCTAGGACATTAATTAATAGAGAAAAATATAGCAATGAGTCACAAATCATTATCCAATCTACAAAATGCACAGTGAACCCTAAATGAAGCAACATCATCCTCAGATAGAGCCAACATACCTAATGATAATATTTCGAGAGATCTAATATGGTAACCAAAGTGGGAATGTTTTTGTCTTTAATAGAGTGAAGTCCCTCTTGGGATACCTGTTAAGGTCCTAACCTGCACATAGGTAGATCAATGTATTCGGATGTAATAAAGGTCAATATTAATAAGACCTTTCAATAAAGTAGAATAAGGCAGATGTAAGAAGACCTAATAGCCCTTTTAGGTCTAAAAATTATGAAGCTAGGATATTAATTAATAGAGAAAATATAGCAACAGAGTCACAACTACATCCAATTCCATAAAATGTAATGCTGAACTCCTAAACAAAGCAACACTTTTCATCCTCGAGTAGAGCCACATACCTAATGATAATATTTCTCGGTGGATCATATATGGCAACCAAAGGGAAAATGTTTTTGTCTTTGAGTGAAGTCCCTCTCGATACCCGCTAAGGTCCTAAATCTGGCATTGTATAGATCAATGTATTCGATGGCCAGCTATCAATATTAATAAGACCTTCTAATAGTAATATATGCATGTAAGAAGACTCCTATTATTTCCGGCCTTCTGTAAGACCTTCCTCTAGATGCCTTTATATAATGAGGCATGTCCCTAATGGAATATTATTGTAATGAAATACCATTGGAGGTTGCCCTCAAGAGGCATTCTCCGTGAACATTGCTATCCTGATTCAAAGCAAGCTATTTCGCTAAGTACTTCAGAGCATCACTGGCATTGTGAAGATTAAGCCGGTATTTTACCAAGTATTCCGGCTATTTCTAATTTCGCTTCTCTGCTCCCAGAGTTTAGGAGCAGTATATTCCCAGTGTATCTCTGCAAGTGGTATCAAAGCACTTTCTTTGGTAGTAATTGTGGGTATTTTTTTCAGGTAGAGACGTATTCTGCCTTTTGGGTTACGTGAGATCCTCGCTGCTACGCTGCATAAACTCCATGCATGAGGGATCCATACACGCAGAAAATACAAGGGTTCTTAAGTGTACGCCTTCATACACCCTTGTAACCCCTGCTGGTACCTCTTCGAGTGGTAGCGACGTGGACAAGACTGCGGTAATGGATCGCCTACTCTCGCTTCCCTCTCAGATAAACTCTACTTATCACAATGATCGCTATAGTATTACCGAATAAAGACCTTCTGGGAAGATACTTCCTCTAGTACTGGTACGGGTAGTACGGCTTAAGGTACGGCTTCTATCCTCCTTAGTTAGTGCCCCGATATTGGGTCGAGGTATTACCGCTGGATCTGTGACGTATATCAGAGAGCTATAGCATGTGGCAAACCCATGTCCTGTAGAACCATTGAATACCTAACCCTTAGGAACATAAATGTGCTAATATAAACAAATTAAACTGAATGAGATTCATTAACCCGTGATCAGATCGTGTTGCTATGAATAATTTCTCCGTCTTAATTTAGATTTCAAAGATCAAGATTTTTCTGTGACTCAAAGCATAACCTCATACCGTAAAAAAAATGTTACAAAAAAAAAAAAATGAAAAAAAAAAAAAAAAAAAAAAAAAAAATATTCCATTAGATTCATCTCTTCTTCCTAATCATTTTCCCTCTATATCAAATTTTTGGCAAAAAAATTTCTTTTGACCACTGCATCTTTTCTGGCCACCCATTTTGACCATTATTTGAGATTCCATTCCATTAGATTCATCTCTCTTTCGCTTCTCATCACTTTCCTCCATATCATTTTTCTCAAAAAAATTCCTGACCACAAGAGACTCCTCTTTGGCCACTCCACACCATGGCCTCCAAACCCAGAATTCAAGAACCGGAGTCTCTGCCTAACACCCCGCACATGGTCGTTTCTTTGAGACCCAAATAAGAAGTGTAACAACTCGCTGCTACTATTGCCTCCCGCGGATGCCTCCATGAATGCCTTTCGCCCAGAGAAGTTGTGAAGTCTGCACGTATGGGTTAAAATGAATTGAACTGCTGCTGTAGCACTCCTAATCTACAAACTCAAAATTCCCTTCCTCATGACCCTTTTCTGAGGATGCACATAAAAATACTAAAGGCGAAACTTCTTCCATTCCTTTCAACCACATCAATTTCAAACGGACATACGTCTGAGTGTGGATGTGATCAAATTTGATGGCTCATACCCCACCGGCTGTAGTCATACAATGGAAATATTATTTTCCTCTACAATGTATGACTTGGCCAAAATCCCTGCATGGTGTTCTCCATCTAGGGGATCAAGAATCACTGCAATGGTGGTGGGGTAATGGAGAAAAACTTCCCGGCCAAGGAGACATTGTTTGGACTCACCTTTGTTGTTGAGCTTTTATGAACAATTTGACATCAACATACAACCATTTTAAATAGGCTTGGTTAAAATTGAAGCACTGTGCACAATAAGACTCTATAGTCACGATTTGATGCCCTGATTTCGGCACAGAGGGCATGACTGCATGCTTTCTCTTCGAGAGTGCTTTCATCAAGGCCTCCTCAAGGAGGAGGTTAGGGCCTATGTCCTCATGGCTCAATTTTACTGATCACTTGGGTGGAGGCTACCTAAAAATCCAAAGAAGCACAAACAATTGTTTCCTCTCAAAACCACAAACCTTCCTCTTTTCCTGTAACACTCTAAAACCAAGAACCCCACTACTCCCTCTGCTCCCTTTAAAATCCAAAAATTGACCCGGCCGAATACTGAATCTGCGAATCCCAAAGGCCTCATATAACTTCCAGATGAAAAATATTTCTAGGGCCACAAATGTAAGGAACAAAATCTCTTTATGCTATCTCCAGATATTCACAAGACGATGATGACACTTCGCTCCTCTAGCCGTGAACTTCCTGGAAATAAACCTCCTTCCTCGAATTCTCCCCAGAAGAACCCTCATTTCTTATAATGTCTACCATTCCCAAACTCTCAAGCTTACCGGCTATACTGCTAATGAAGGTCATCATCTGGGTTGATAGGGGCAGCACCCACAACTTTTATTCATCACGTGACAAGAAATCCACTGCTATATCCATATTAATAATTTCCAAATCTCATGATCATACATAATGGTGGTTCTATGAAGTGAGGCTACTGAAAAATGTATACCTTAAATAGGTGATTCGCAACTCCAAATCCATATATAAGCCTATATTGACATGGAGGTTGCGACATTGTGTTAAATGAATGGACCAACCTTGGGTCCCATTCTCATGACTTTCGTATCCCATAAATCCATGCAATTTGGACTCAAGGCAAACACAAACATAAATTTGCATCACCGGGTGCCTCTGAATCATCGGGCCATCGCGATGGAGAAATTGTTGTCAAAAGGTCATTCGTGTCATAGCCCAACTCCATGCCATTCAAGCTTGCCAGATCCTGTAATTGCGTTCCTAAGACTCCTCCAAGCCATCTCACTAAACATCAGCCAGTCTTTCCACTCCCTAAGTGACTCCCTCCTTCCCACAAGGCTCATGATCATCTCCCATTCCCTGTCCTGCAAAGCCTTACTCTAACATAATGGTATATCACAAATTCTCATGGCCTAAAAAGAATGAATTGAAATGGTCCGTGAACTCCCATCGAGGTCATCCAGTCCTAGTATCGAAATGTCCTTACTCCTCTCCGTACTGCCATGGTATCTAAAGAAAGAAGGTTCAGAGAATGTCCTCACTTCCATGCCTCTCAATAAACCTACCATCAAAGATACTTCCCATCCCACATTGATGACTTCCGATGAACCGAGGGTGCCTTCACTACAAACTTGATCTCGGGCCACTACCAGATCTGTATGAAAGAGGTCGACATTCCTAAGAGACGTTTCTGCATCATGAGGGACACTACGAGTTTTGGTCATGCCCTTTGTCACTTCCACCTCTTTCTGCTACAGAGAGCTCCCATGAACCAGTCTTCCGTATCCCTTTCTTCGCCATTTGTCCTAGTTTTTTTGGATGATATCCTCATATATAGCAAGACATGGAAAGACCATCCCACTCATGTGACTGTCTTCATCCTACTCGATCAACACCATCTTTTCCTCAAATATTCCAAATAAAGGCTTTTGAAGGCCCAAGTTGAATACCACTTGGCCATCCTGGGCAGGATGGTGTGTCAGGTGGACTCCGGCGTGACATTGAAGCTGGCGTAAGATTGGTCGTGACCTCCTAAGACTCCTAAAAGCCAGGTGGATTTTGGCCTCCTGCATACTGCAAGTTCATAAGAAATATGTAAAGATTTCACCTCCATGGCCTCCTTAAAAGCAGAACTCCTTTCAATTGACCTGCCTGCTTTCAAAACTTTGAAGATGGCCATGTGCAATTCACTGGTTCGCTCTCCCCGACTTCACAAAGACATTTGTGTTGGAATGCGACGCATCCTGGAAAGGCATCAAGGCTGTCCTTATGTGCAAGAGGTAGACTTTGGCCTTTATTGAGCAAAAATAACCGCCTTGAAAAGAATCTGGCAAACCTATTTATGAAAAAGAAATGTTGGTAATTCGCATGCAGTTGAATTATGGCAGATCCTTATCTCTTGGGGCAACATTCCAAATTAAGATGTACTCATCAAAGCCTCAAATACTTTCTCTGAATAAATTTATTTCCTCCTGTGTGGAGCAATAAAATGTAATACTAAGCTCTTTGGCTATGATTAAGATCATTTATAAGAAAAGAAGAAAAGACAACGTAGTATGGATGCACTGGCCCTTTAAATATGAAGACGCATAGATCCTCTTTCCTCTATCAGACTTCTGATTATTGTAAGTCAACTAAAATGGTCGCAAGACCCAAAAAGTCTGATCTAATTCAGTAGAACTTGGTATCAGCAGCGCAGTTCTGTGGTAATTTCTGGCTTTAGGGATGAGCTTCCATACAAAGGTCACTTGTATTTAAGTAACAATCCAAGCTCGGGGAATCCACCTGTGACTTCCTTGAGGCTCATGCTACACCTAAGGGCTGGGGTAATCAAATTTGTCAACAAAAAGATATGATGAGCTAAATCACTTCCCTTTTCCTCTGGGATGGTGGCTAGGCATCAGACACCAGAAGTTTGTAGTCGAATGAGGTCTCACAACGAATAAGGAGAAATACCAAATCTCCTGTGCACCTCCAACCAGCCTCCCACCCTCACATTTGAAGGATATTCCATGGATTTTATTACATGGTTACCCAAATCAGGGAATAAAACAATGATAATGGTGGTGGTGGATCAATTTCTCTGCATGTCATTTTTTCTCTTCACTCACTCCATTTATCAGATCCACTGGCCCAAATTTCATGGATCGTCTTCAAGCTTCATGGCATGCCAACCTATATTGTTTCTGATCAGACCCAACTTTTACAAGCAATTTTGGCAAGAACTGCTCAAGATACAAGGCACACCAGACCTCACTTTATCATCCCTGCATTGCATGGTCAAACTAAGTCACAATAAGTGTTTGGAATGATCCAGATGCTTTTGCATCGAAAAAATAAAATTCCAATACAATTCTAAATGGTGGTACAACACTACATACTCATACCCACTCCTCGCAGACTCCTTTGAAGCAAAGTTGTATGGACAGTATTTCACCGCTATTTCTCCTATTAATTTATCATCTAAAAATCACCTCAAGGTCCAAAAGGTCAACAAAACACTTACAACCGGGAGATATCCTTCAGACTTTAAAGAGAACTTTAATAAAGTGGCCTAGAATGCATCGGAGCAAACAAGTGTATCAAGGTCGCTTCTGAACGCTGAATTTGTAGTAGAAGGGGACGTGTTTCTCGCTACAACTATATACAAGCAAACTTCCTCTGCTGGGCCGAAAGTAAAGGTCAAGCTAGCCCCTAAATTCTGCACATTCTTACACAGCTTCTAGCTGTGGGACAGCCAGACATCACTAGTCTCACTGTTCACTGAAGCTTACATCCCTGCTTTTCATGCTCGCTGAAGAAGGTGATTGAACTAGAAAATAACTTCAAACCAACTCTTCCAGAGTTAGTCAAGAATAAGGATCCATTTTACAACTGTAAGCAATTTTGGACTGTAGGAGCTACCAAGGCCAGAGAACCACTGCTGAAGTGCTCTGACAATGGGAGATATGACTACAAATAGATACACTTGGGAACCAGCTCAACATTATGCAACATTTCCATACATCTCACCAGGACAAGGTCATTTTTTATAAGCTGAGACATGTTATGTCCTAACCCGCACATAGGTAGATCAATGTATTCGGATGCAACAAAGGTCAATATTAACAAGACCATTCAATAAAATAGAATATATGTGATGTAAGACATCTATTAGGATAAGCTTCCATTTCTAGAAGGATCTCTAGATGCTTCTCTAGGGATAAATAGGATTCCAGGGTATGAGAACCCTAGCTTGAATATTATTGTGTCAGAGCCGCTCGACAGGTTGCCCTCCTCAAGAGGGCCTCAGTGAACACATTGCTATATCCGATTCAAAGGCTTCGCTTATATTTCAGAGGTCACTTCGTATCAGAAGATTATACTGATATTTTACCTATTCCGCCATTTCTAGAATTCGCTCAGATATTTTATATATCCTGTATCTTGCAATAATTCTATTTCCTTCAGATTTTTGATCTAAATGATTGAAAAGAAATCCAAATTGTTCATTGTATATATTTTCTAATAGATTTTTATTTACGCTCATAACTATCACTTTTGAAATGATTTTATATATGCAATTGTAGAGATATACCATAATCGGGATCAAAATACCCTAGGATATCAACCTATATAATTGAAGTAATGAAAGTAGAAGTTAAGGCTAATAAAATATTTCTACTTCCAACTCCTACTATCACTGATTCCCCTGTGGCTTCCAAAGCTCCGGAAAGCCTAAGTCAAATGGAGACTTATATAATTTTTTCCAAGGAAAAACACCTAAAACGTAAAACCTATCTAGGCACTTCCCACATGATCCATGATGCAGTAAAGGATAAACCATCGACTCCAATTACAGAGCCCAAACCCTCGGGAGGGGATGAAGAGAGGAGAACTCGTGAACCTCCCCAGGTAAATTTGGGGGAGAGATCTCAAGTCTGGTAATTGACCATTTGAGCCAACCCTCAAGGATAAATCGAGACCACACACACATGCGTGAAAAATAATGATTTTATATCATAGCATAGATCCATAATAATCATGCATAAGTCTAGAGAAGTTGGGTGGGTTCTACGTCTTATGTTCACTCTAAAGGATTGACCGATATTTTATACAATGGAGTTATCAAGGCAATTTAGGCTAGTAATGAGCACATTTACTTAAACCACTAGTCATCTCATGCACCAAAGAACTATAGTGAAGTTAAATTCCTTCTTTAAAATCTTGGATTAATTCACATTCACACATCAATTAATACTTTTTATTTTGATACACCCATGAACTAGGGATGGAATTTGAGATACAAATTGTTTATTATGGGGTATTTTGACTCTCAAATACAATGGAAAATTTAACATACCCATCATAGAAGTTAAGAAATAGGTTAAAATACTATAAATTAAATGTTGAAACCATAGAATTTCCATGGAAATATATCTTGAAATTCCAACCCTGAAATTTCTCCTTTTCAAATTTACTTAATACCATCTTTGACTCTTAATTTAAATTTACTTGATACCATCTTTCACTCTTAATTTGGGAAAGTATGATCTAATGAGTGGTGACATGGTCCTACCTAAAAAAGTCCAAGATAGGCATCATTTTGTATCACATGTGAATATAATCTCCACTAGATACATAAGTTTGGTTTGAGTGTTGTTAATTTTAAGTTAAGATGTGAAATAAGGTATCCTCCATTAGACATAAAATGTCAAACATATTTAAAAATGTGTGTTATTGATTTGGTTAAATCTATGTCAATTATATCTTAAAATGTGTGTTATTGATTTGGTTAAATCTTTCGCTAATGCCTTAAGGCCTTGTCCCTTTTCAGTGTGTAGTTTTGTATATTTTGATGCGGATAGGACCTTTCCCATATGCTTTATAGCAAGGGAGCTTCCTCCCCCACAAGACTATGTACTTTTGCATCTTTAGATTAAGAGTTTGGGAAAAGAACCACCTATGAAAATAAAAATAAAATGTGTTAAAACTGTTATTAGTCCCTGCCGTAGGTGTAGAGGGACTATAGCGATCGATAAATCGTTGACTTCATATTAATTTGTCCTTTGACCACAAATATTTCCATATTATCTATTGTTGGAACCAGGGAACTGAAAACATCGATTTTTATATAAAAAAAAGTACTATATTTGTCATGATATGATTGGACAAGGGATTGGAAGTCTTATTAACGGCTTCAC
>SNQJ01S0065188.1:29708-47272 GCA_010110895.2 Picea sitchensis | reverse complement strand
CTTGACATTGCTTAGCTTGTTGGTCGTTCACGAGGAAAATCCATGGTGCCTAACACGCAGTCGAACGCTGGAACAACTCAATTTCTATTCCATGGTGCCTAACATGCAGTTGAAGGCTCTAACAACTCAATTTCCATCTTCGATTTAATTTGTTGGGCAAGGATTCGATCTGGCAACCCGAAAGTGGTTTTACTTGGTGTTCATGATGGAGTCTTTTGTTAATGGATGCGGGGTGCCCGGGCAGGCATTTTCCAGTGCCATGCCTGTTTGGATTATCGGCTCAGAAAGGCTTCAGGGCTACAACTGTGACTGCGCTCGCTGGACTCAACAATTTGGCATTCAAACCATGGTATGTATTCCGACACTTAACGGAGTTGTTGAGTTTGGTTCCACATATTTGATCCCACAAAACTGGGATTTGATACAAAAGGCTAGAAATTCGTTTACTTTTACGTTCGCGGACACTGGTTTGTGGGAAGAAAATCATACCCAAAATGATCCTGACCCGACTCTTTGGTTGACTGAACCCCCTACTGAGCCTTAAACAGAAACTGAAAAGAAATAACAACAGATACCCAATGCAGAAACTGAAGCTCTTCACAACTTTTTTCCTCATGAATTAGGGTTTTTTGACCTGGGGTTTCTAAATGGCGAGGGAGAAAATGCGTCACAGAAGATTTATTTCTCTGGGACTCATTCCCCATACCTCTCCTTATTCCCTACCAACGCACATGATAAATCCTGAGCCACTCGCAGTGGCACATCCTCAGCAGCAACAAAATCATCCAACCTCTGAAGCGGTCGTGGCCGCAACAGCAGCGGCGGTGCCAACACCACCACAGCTTCTGCCTCCATCGTCGTTGTACGCCACGTTGTCCAGAATAAATATCTCGGACATCCTTCCAGACGACTGGGCGCCCACGCCCACCTACACCAAGGCTGTGGAGGCGTTGTCGAATTCCCCGACGAGGCACAACGCATCGGTCATAGAGCTTGGGGTCGAGGATTCTGTGTTGCTTAGGTGCGTGCTCGAATCCACCAAGCTTTACTTCCGAACCAGGGCGCAGGCGGTCAATTGGGCCTCTCCAAACCCCAGCCGGGCTACTGTCCTCCTACCAACTCCCCTGCTGCCCGCGTTGGGGCTCATTTGTATCGTGCTAGAAGGTAGTACTAGTAATATTCGCAGCCTGGCCACATATCCCAATGACTCCCTTCCTCGCCCATTCATCATACAATACATCATGGCAGGCTCAGATTTTGTAAGCATTCCATCCGGCTCACCCAACGATCCTAGAGATCCCAGCCATACTAGCAAGAAAGACCAGCCTGACCACGCCCTTCAATCTGATAGGCTTATGAACTCTTTTGTAAGCATTGGGTTATCTAATAGTGCTAAAGTCGTAAAGTAGTGCAATAGCTTATGGGTGAAGGCAGGAATGAGGCGGTGGCCTATGGGTGAGGAATGAGGCTTTGGAAGGCAATCAGGAAGTGGACGACAAAAGGCATGAATGAGGGTAGATTAACAAAACATGTGTAGAGAGAACTCCCCCTAAAAGAACGCCTTCAGTGTAATAATAATTATTATAATAAAAATTGGAGATAATATGTATTACTCTTTATAATAATTATAGTCATTGTTTTGATTGTTATTTTTTACATATAATATTGTTGTTTTTGACATGGTTGGTTTATGATTTTTCTTTGACTAATTTTTTTTATATTTTTGTAATATAGATTGAAAAAATATTTATTTGAGTCCTAATGTGATAGGGTCTTTTAAGGTGGTAGTGGTGTTGAAATTGGTTGCATGCAAATGAAGGTATGTCATGCTCTGTGTATTCATAATGGCTTGGGTCTTGGTATCTGATGCTTTGAATTTGTTTAAGGTTGTTGTATCTAGTTTTGTGTTCAGATTTGGCTTTTAGACTTCTTTGTTTCCTAGTTCATTTGAATTTTTTCTAGTGTTTGTTGGAGCTTCGTGCATTGCCTTCTTTAAGTGTTGGTCGATTTCCCCTAGTCATTTGGTTGGCTTTGTTATGGCATTGCTTTATGGGCCTTGTGCTTGTGGTTGGTTCAAGCATTTTGTTGTCTTTCTTTTGCATGGATGCATACAAACCAGTTGCATTTGTGGGTGAGTGTGGGGTTTGTAGTGAGTGTTGGTTGTTATTTTCGGTTTCCATTAGCGTTTGGGGTTTCACCTTCCTTTCTTTTTTGTGAATGAATACAACTCATTTTTAGGGGTCTCTTGGGGGTGGYGACGTGTTGATGCTAGCTGCATTCAAGAAGGGGTTGTGTTTGGTTCTATGTTTGGTTTAGGCCTTTAGAGCTCTCTATTTTCTAGTTTGTAGTACTTTTCTATTTGAATCTGTTGGAGCTATGTCCTTACTTTGCTTTATTCTTTTGGTTTGTTTGCTTTTCTTCAGTGTTGGTATTCAATGTGAAGTTTTTGTAAGATCTTATTTTTGGTTTTCAACAATGTTTTGGGTTTTGTCATTCCCGAATTTCGCATGAATGCATATAATCCAATTCGGTTTATGGGTGAAGTCTGGGCTTTGGAGTGATCCACGACTATCGATTTTAGTGTCTATATGTATTTGGGGTTTCACCCACCTTGGTTTTGGGAGAATGCATACAATTGAGTTTGAATTCTGGGTTAAGTGTGGGCTTTGTAGTGAGATTTGGTTCTTGGCTATCACTCTTAGTTATAGTTTTACTCATTGTTCAAAGTTTCACCATCCTTTCTTTTCTGTGAGTGCATAGAACCCTATTTGATTTCTAGGCTTGAACACCTTTACAATTTGCCAAAATCCACTCTTTATGTACTCTGGTGGTTCAATAGACTTTCTTTGTTGCGATTGAGGCAAGTCTCAAGATTTCTCATTTCTTTTGTGCTAACACTTGAGTAAGTGAAATTTGGTCCTCCTCTTACTCATTTTAATTTTAGATACTACATTTGTTTTGAGCCTATACAAGCTTTTGTTTGATTTCTTAGGGCTTGGTTGGCATGTACCTGATCTGATTTGGGCCTTCAAATTGTTTTGAAATTGCATAAAAGGTATCATTGTTGCTCAATTAACCAACAATTTGGTATTTGGATTGGATAGCCTCACTGTAGTCGTGAAGTTGGAAGCACATTTGTAGGTAGGATCTTATCCATAAATTTGGTCATTGTTTTCGTTTTAAGATGACTCATGATTTTGGTTTGATTAGCATGTTATTTCACCGACCCATGCCTTGAAACTATTAGCAATGTGCTTCAAAGGGGTTTTGGATGCTTCCTAATTGACTACAAGCTTGGTATTAGGATCAAATAGCCTCATTATAGTTTCCAAGTTGGTACTACATTTTGAGGTAGGCTCTGCTCCTTTCAATTATCAGTAATGAATGTGCTTTTACCTTGTATGAATAAATGTGTAGTGTCCTTTATTACCAAATTGAAAGACACAAAGAAAAACTAACATATTTTACCCATATTTAYTGTAGATAAGATAGATTGCAATCACAATAGCCAAATAAAGAACCAAAATAACACCAAAATGTCATGTATTTATTACSAGAAGCAATGTTTACTTGCCTCTTCGAAGGAKCGACCTTCAATTGAGCAGAGCTCTGTTTACAAATAACTTCACAAGACATATCATTGCATTTCTTCTACATCTTTATATAGTATTTTCTACCTCCTAGGGACATTCTACAGAGGGAACTTTCTAGTAAGTGGAACCTTTTAGTAAGCCCCTTCTTACATTTGTTTCTTTCACACTACTACATGGGCCTTAATTACTAGATATGGCTCCATACATAATGCATAGCAACATATCTATCTACTTAGGGGGTCATGGAGGTTAGGAGTTGAGGCATCACATTCCCAAACAAAATTCATAGTGAATTTTGGTAGAGAAAGCACTGGGGTTGTACATGAGTAACATTCTTCAATTTTTTCTTAAGTATGGCAGTGAGGGGAGCAACAATATTTCCATAGTTCTTGCAAAATTTCTGTAGTACCCTGTGACACCAAGGAAACCTCGAAAAGTTTTAAAAGTCTTAGGACACGACCAACCCTTCATTGCTTCAATTTTATTTGGTTCCACTCGTACACCATCCTTACTAACAATATGATTCAAATATTCTACTTTAGAGACACTGAAGGCACACTGTAACCTCTTGAGAAAGAGTCGATGATGAGAATGAATTTGTAAGTTTCGATCCACATGGGTTATATGGGAATGTCGAGTTCCTCTATAGATTAGGATGTCATAAAAAAGACGACTGGAAAAAATGATGTAGAAGGTGTTGAAATATGGGGTTAATGAGATTCTCGAACGATGGAAGGCGCATTGCAAAGGGCATCATCGAGAACTCATAATGGACTTCATGAGTGTGAAAAGTAGTTTTGGGGATAACGACCTCCTTCATATGAATTTGGTGAGATTCAGAACCAAGATCAGGTTTGGTAAAGAATCAATTCCCTTTGAGCTTATCCAAAAGATCATCAATGACTAGAATGGGGAATTTATCATTGATGGATAATTTTTTGAGGGTGCAAAAGTCGGGACACATGTGCCAAGTGCCTTCTATTTTTAGTACCATGAAAACTAGGGATGAATAAGAACTGATACTAGGGAGGATGACACTAGCAGTTAGCAGCTCCTAAACCGTCTTTTCAATTTCATTTTTTGGGAAAATGGGTGGCATGAAGGAAATACATTAGGTGGGAGGGTACTTGGTATGAGAAGAATATAATGATAATGCACATCATGGGAGGTTGGGAGGCCTTGGGGGGTTTCAAATGTTGATTGGTGTTTGGTGAGGAATAACTACAGGGTAGGATGGATGGGTTGGGAAATGGTCTCAACGACTTGAATGACATGGAATTAGTCAACAATTCATGAATGCCCTTTTTAAAGAGCTGATGATATCCGAAGAACCTGTTGTGATGCCTTGGAGAGTGTAGCTATGCTCTTCCTACTGGAAACACATGTATAACTGATGGAAATCCAAGGTGATGGGGCCTAATGTCCTTAACCATTTAGCACCCAAAACAATGTCACAATCACTCATTTCAATAACAAACAAGTGGATTTTCAAGGAATAATCATCCACTTGAAGCCACACATTTTCAAGTAGTATAGTCATTTTATATCATTGTAGCTACCTTTATTATTATTATTATTTCCAACATTTAGTATTTTGGCCATTTTCAAGTGGTGGAGATCCCGACATTAATTTGTTTGCTTTGGTCATGCTTGATCAAAAGGTGTTTAATGTAGATATAATAAGAAACTAAGAGCTCAAATGAGTTTGTTTTTGGCCCAAAGGTTTTCTCTCTCTTGTTTTTTCTAAAGATTGCATGTGTTTGTTTGTTATGCTAGCCATATCAAAGGTACCTTTGTCACACTCCTTTTTTATGTGAGGAAAATTTTCATTTTCCAACCACTTCATGCATTCATATATGGCTTTCTAATTCAAAGGCATCAATTGGTGAGTTTCATTTATGGCACATCATATAAAAGATGGAGTTCTTTAGTTGAAACTTGGTAAGAAATGCTTTCTTTTGTGCGGATCCTTCTTTCATATTCCCCTCTTGGGCACTGATAGCTCCATTGTTCTCACAAAAACCATCTTGGACCATTGTTTTTGTTCCAAGGAAACCTTGCAAGATCCCCCCCTCTTTCTCATAATATGCAAATGGAGGGCAACTCAACCACCACCCACAATAGCGGTTGGTAACCTTGAGGGAGTCAATTTCATTTAAACCTTTGAACTATGGTATCCTTTTTGATGACTTGCCTTGGGAAAATGGTTCAATTGATTGAGCTATCCCTTAGGCATTTCATATATTCTTCATCCTTGTAGGATTTCATACACACCAACATCTAAACTTATACATGTATAAAATGAAATCTAGTATATAAATGCCAACACTATATGTGTGTGTGTGTATTTCCTCGAAAGAAAATTCATAATTTTATTATAGTAAACAAAATTACATGATGTGTATATGTCATTGTATAGGACACATTCCATAAAAAAATTCAAAAATAGTTCAATACAATGCCATATATATTATTTCCATCTCCATATAAGTTTGGAGACTATTCTATCCATAGATTCCTAGATATTCCATGGCCATGCATCCAAAAAAAGTCAAGCGAAAGACAAAAGCAATGCACTGAAAAGGATGAATTGAATTTATCTTTCTTCAAATAGCAGAGCATTGTGTGCCAACCATATTCCCCACATTGCCAATAAGGGAAGGGATTTAACATTTTTGATAGTTTTTCCTTACACAATGTATTTAAGTGTGTCTCAAGAGAGACGCCAGTCCAAGATCCTCCCATGCCTAGAATATTTTCGAGCTCTAGCCAAAACCACATAGACTAAGGACAATTCCATAGAAAATCATCAATGGATTCATTGCACTATTTGTAGAGAATAAAACAACCTGGACCATTTGTTCCTCTTTTATGCAGAATGTCTTAGGTTAGTACCTTTTTCTTGAGAGCCAACCACATAAATATGTGGTATTTTAAAGGGAACATAAATTTCCAAATGACCTTCCACCACCAAACCCCATTCTTCTCCTCCACAATAACACTTTAAGCTTGATATCCTACCTTTGGAGTGCACTGACATTTTGCTAGATTTTCCCCCAAAGAAACTCATCCTCCTCATACTTTATCTACACATGAATCACCTAAAGAGAATTGATATATCAGTCCCACTCAACTCCATCCTCACGAACCAGACCCAACATACTTGCCTCCCATTTCTACCTCCAAATGGTAGTCAATTCAAACTTTGCTACCTGACTAAGAAAACCACAACCATTTCTATGAAGACTATCAATCAAAAGACTATATAATCTAAATCCCTCCCTACAAACAACCCATGGTTCAATACCAATTCTCACCCTTGACCCTTCCCCAACTTTCCAAGTTAGATTGTTTCGTATAAGAGGAGAAACATTTACCATGGCCTTCTAAATAATAGAGGAATTCTTCCAGTTTTTAAATGGATTTTGAACTCACTCTTTCAACAACTCAAGAATAACATGTTTATGGTGAATAACCTTGACCCATAGACCATTTCCTTCTAGAAATATCCACACACATTTTGCAGTTGGATATTTACTAAAGAGGTGGTTATTTTTTATACCACTCCCTTGATATTTTGGTAAATCAAGTTGGTTTCATCTTCCCCAAGAAAAACCTCTCTTCTCCATACTTACAGACCAAAGAAATATAAATCTCGGTTGTTTGAGATTATTCGTAACACACTTTGGAATGAAGACGAGGAACACCGAATAGACAAGAATTTTCTCTATAACATATTTAACAAGAACCAACCTACCACCACGAGAAAGAAAATGGTTAGACCAAATGAAGAGCCTCTTCTTCGCTTTCTAAATGTGCCATTTATATTTCTTTTTTCCATAATCATTTAGCTTAGGCATAAAACCTAGGTATTTAACCCCATTCTAAAAAATAGTCTTTCGACAAGGAAAGAGCTTAGACAGAAAGTGGGTTTCCTCTTCATCCAATCCAGAGAAATACATGCTTGAGTCTTCGAAATATTAATGGACATATCCATAGAATTAAAATAACATTCAAGGATAGCTTAATTTTCATTGCATCCCACTTGGAACCATCACATAATAACATGCTGTCATGCACACAAAGAAGGTGGGATAAAAAAATATTACCCCTAGTCAAGGATGATTTTAAGGATGGAAATTTATATTAAAATGTATAAACCTTGGATAATCTTACTAGTCCTTATTATGCAAAATGTAAAATGTTTGGCGATAGATTTGTAAAATATTCAAATTTCTAATGATTTTATATAGTTTCTATACAATTTTGGTGATTTTTGAGGTAAAAGATTTTTATTCTATGGAATTTGGGCAAATCGTTTTTAGAAAAAATGGAAATTGGCGAATTGTTTTTTGGGAAAAACCATGGAAAATTAACCCATTTGCGAAATTTAGCCCCTAAAATCATTTATGCGAGCCCAAAGTTTTTGAATTGAGAACTTTGCTTTGTGTTTAGTAGTTCTCTTCTTATAACTTCAACCACAATAAGAAATAATAGGGGAGACAGAGGGCATCCATGTCTAAGCTCTCTTTTAGGTCTAAAAAACTATGAAGCTAAGACATTAATTAATAGATAAAAATATAGCAGAGAGTCACAACTAATTACCCAATCTACTAAATGCATAGTGAACCCTAAATGAAGCAACATCATCCTTAGATAGAGCCAACATACCCAATTATAATATTTCTAAAGATCTAATATGATAACCAAAGTGGGAACATTTTTGTCTTTAACAGAGTGAATCCCCTCTTGGGATACCCTAATGGTCGTATGGATCTACCTACTCGAAAGAAATCCAAATTGTTCATTGTATCTATTTTCTAATAGATTTTTATTTACACTCATAACTATCACTTTTGAAATAATTTTATATATGCAATTGCATGTGATATAGGCCCATACTGATCAAAATACTCTAGGTTATCAACCTATAGAATCAAAGTAATGAAAGTAGAAGTTAAGGTTAATAGAATCTTTCCTGAAAACCCGGACTCATTTAAGACTCTCAATAAATATTCCTCCATAAAGTCATAGAAACCCAAGAAAAACTCAATGGCCCAACCATTAGGTCTCGGGATTTTATCTTTTTGGAAACTATCAATGACTAGATAAAGCTCATCCTTAGTTATTTCGTTTTACAACATCTTATTCTCTTCTGCATTTACAAAACTTGGAAAAAAAAAGGTCATCCTAACCACCTCTACAATAGTCAGTGGTTGCTCTTCTTTGTAAATATTTTGAAAGTGACAAACCCCCAAGCGAGCAATGTCCTCAAAATACCTAGCCATTGAACCATTTGAGATTAGTCATTTTACAAATGGCATTAAAATGTTTACAATGATTTTCATACTTGTGGAAGAACTTTGATTTATTTTCTCCCTGTTTCAACCATCAGGCTCTACTCTTGAGCCTCAAGGCAACCTCTTTATCAACTAACAAATTTCTTATTTGTTTCTCAAGCTCTTTTACCTTCTTTTAAAATCCTCATCAGGAAATCCTACCGAATCCAATGAGTACATTTCTTCTATTTGTTATTCCACATACACGAGAACTCTCCCATCTCTCATCATTCTCCTATGGTTCCGCTCTTCAATGAACTACTCATGTTTCTTTAGATTCCAAAGGAGCTAAGGAGTTTCTGACTCCTAAGAAGCCTCATTAGAGTTGCACCAAGCCCCCTTTACCAAATCTACATACTCTTCATCCCCTAAGATATTTGAGTTGAATTTGAATGGACTTGGATCTCTTTTACGACCTTTTGCAATTTCTAGGAACACTAGCAAGTTATTGGAATGGCCATATTATCCATTGCTTGATAAGATACATATCTAAAACAAGATCTTCACTCATGAGTAAGTGATTTAGCCTTTTTGCAACCCTTTTGGCCCCAACTCACATATTTGTCTGGGTGGAATAAAGTTGAATTGGTTCAATATCATACAAGAGAAAATCATCCTATCTCTCAATAAATTAAACATAGAGAACATCTACATTTGCAGATTCCCCCCAAGCCTTAGACTCACCCAAAGAGATATTTAAGTCCAACCAATTATAAGAAACCTATGCTTCAGGAAACGCTTTACAAAATCACTATCCTAGAACACAACATGCTTAACATATGGCCCATAAATATTCCAAATTATAATCTCCCCCACCCCCACATCTCTTGAGCATATCACATAGTCCCAAAACCTGAGGAAAAGGAGAGAGTGTTAGTGCACTTGAAATCCCTCTTTCTTGAAGCCAATATCAAATCCCTCTTTCTGTAGTAACATGTGACACCAAGGAAACCTCGTAAATTTTTAAAAGTCTGAGGACATGACCAACCCTTCATTGCTTCAATTTTATTTGGTTCCACTTGTACACCATCCTTACTAACAATATGACCCAAATATTCTAATTTAGAGACACCAAAGGCACATTTGAACCTCTTGAGAAAGATTTGATGATGAGAATGAATTTGTAAGTGCCAATCCACATGGGTTATATGGGAATGTCGAGTTCCTGTATAGATTAGGATGTCATAAAAAAGACGACTGGAAAAAATGACGTAGAAGGGGTTGAAATATGGGGTTAATGAGACTCTCGAATGATGGAAGGTGCATTGCAAAGGGCATCATCGAGAACTCATAATGGCCTTCCTTGAGTTTGAAAAGTAGTTTGGGAATATCAACTTCCTTCATATGAATTTGGTGATAGTCGGAATGAATATAAGGTTTGGTAAAGAATCAATTCCCTTTGAGCTTATCAAAGATCATCGATGACTAGAATGGGGAATTTATCATTGATGGCTAATTTTTTTGAGGGTGAAAAAATCAGAACACACTGGCATCAAGTGCCTTTTTTTTTTTAGTACCATGAAAACTAGAGATGAATAAGGATTGGTACTAGGGAGGATGACACTGATGGCTAGAAACTCTAAAGCTGTCTTTTACCAAATTTCATTTTTGGGCAAATGGGTGGCACTAAGGAAATACATTAGGTGGGCGGGTACTTGGTATGAGAATAATATAATGATAATGCACATCGTGGGAGGGTTAGGAGGAGGAGCCTTCAGAGTTTCAAATGTTGATTGGTGTTTGGTGAGGGACCCAACTGAGTGGACCAGATGCTATGGGTTAGGAATGGAGCCTCGATGGCTTGAATGACGAGAATTGGTGTAATTCATGAATGTCCTTTTAGAGATGATGATCTCATGGTAACCTGTTGTGATGCCTTGGAGAGTGTAGGTATGCTCTTCCTACTGGAAATACATGTATAACTCATGGAAATCCATGGTGATGGGACCTAATGTCCTTAACCATTTAGCACCCAAAACAATGTCACAATCACTCATTTCAATAACAAACAAGTGGGATTTCAAGGAATGCCAATGATAATGTAATCACCCACTTGAAGCCAAACATTTTCAAGTAGTATAATCATTTTATATCATTGTAGCTGCCTTTATTGTGTACAACTAACCAACATTTGGTGTTTTGGCCATTTTCAAGTGGTGGAGATCCTGAAATTAAAAAAAGGGGTTTAATGTGTTCGATTTGATCTCTATAGAACCTGTTGTGATGCCTTGGAGAGTGTAGCTATGATTTTGCTACTAGAAACACATGTATAACTCATGGAAATCCATGGTGATGGGGCCTAATGTCCTTAACCATTTAGCACCCAAAACAATGTCACAATCACTCATTTCAATAACAAACAAGTGGGTTTTCAAGGAATAATCACCCACTTGAAGCCAACCATTTTCAAGTAGTATAATCATTTTATATCATTGTAGCTGCCTTTATTATTATTATTCTTTCCAACATTTGGTGTTTTGGCCATTTTCAAGTGGTGGAGATACCGACATTAAAAAAAGGGGTTTTAATGTGTTCGATTTGGTCATCTTTGATCAAAAGGTGTTTAATGTAGATATAATAAGAAACTAAGATCTCAAATGAGTTTGTTTTTGGACCAAAGGTTTTCTCTCTCTTGTTTTTTCCAAAGATTGCATGTGTTTGTTTGTTATGCTAGCCATATCAAAGGTACCTTTGTCACACTCCTTTTTTATGTAGAAACATTTCATTTTCCAACCACTTCATGCATTTATATATGGCTTTCTAATTCAAAGGCATCAATTGGTGAGTTTCATTTATGGCACATCATATAAAAGATGGAGTTCTTTAGTTGAAAATTGGTAAGAAATGATTTATTTTGTGCATATCCTTCTTTTATCTTCCCCTCTTGGGCACTGGTAGCTCCATTTTGTTCACAACAACCATCCTGGACCATTGTTTTTGTTCCAAGGAAACCTTGCAAGATCCCCCCCTCTTTCTCATAATATCCAAATGGAGGGAAACTCAACCACCACCCACAATAGCAGTTGGTAACCTTGAGTGAGTCAATTTATTTGAACATTTGACCTATGGTATCCTTGTCGATGACTTGCCTTGGGAAAATGGTTCAACTGATTGAACTATACCTTAGGCATTTCATATATTCTTCATCCTTGTAGGATTTTATACACACCAACATCTAAATTTATACATGTATAAACTGAAACCTAGTATATAAATGCCAACACTATGTGTGTGTGTATTTCCTCGATTTTTTTTTCATAATTTTATTATAGTAAACAAAATTACATGATGTATATACGTCATTGTATAGGACACATTCCATAAAAAATATTCAAAAATAGTTCAGTACAATGCCATATATATTATTCCTATATCCATATACATTTGGAGACTATTCTGTCCATATATTCCTAGATATTCCATGGCCATGCATCCAAAAAAAGTCAAGCCAAAGACAAAAGCAACGCACTGAAAAGGATGAATTGAATTTATTTTTCTTCAAATAGCAGAGCATTGTGTGCCAACCATATTCCCCACATTTCTAACAAGGGAAGGGATTTAACATTCTTGATAGGTTTTTCCTTACACCGTGTATTTAAGTGTGTCTCAAGAGAGACCCCACTCCAATATCCTCTCATTCCTATAATATTTTCGAGATCTAGCCAAAACCGCATAGACGAAGGACAATTCCATAGAAAATCATCAATGGATTCATTGCACTATTTGTAGAGAATAAAATAACCTGGAACATTTTTTCCTCTTTTATGCAGAATGTCCTAGGTTAGTACCTTTTTATTGAGAGCCAACCACATAAATATGTAGTATTTTAAAGGGCACATAAATTTCCAAATGACCTTCCACCACCAAACCACATTCTTCTCCTCCACAATAACACTTTAAGATTGATATCCTACCTATAACACACCTGACCTTCGAGTGGATTTCCTAGGGATATGGCCTCAAAATTTCATTCTCCTTAGGTGATCAAATCCTTCATTCGGGGTTTGTACTACACTCTGATCATCCAAAGTTTTCCAACCACGGTCTCCATGCTCAAAACCGAGCCTATAATCGATAGATATATATCTTCGAAGTTCTTTGGAGCGTTTATTGGTTTTGGGCCACATGGCACCCACATGGATCCACCTCACACATTCTACTCACAAGTTCCTTCCCCCATGGTGGATGACCATTCATAGTATCAACCCATGACTGGACTCACTCTCTTCCTCCTAGGTTAGTTGTGGAGGGATTCAGCATTTCAACGCTTTCGTGCTTCACACCTCTTTACTATCTACGCAAGAGACCGCCCAGAGTTCTGAACTTATGAAGTCTCGTAAGCTCACCACATGGCTCCATCCTTCGAACCATTCGTTCTCTCTAATATACTACATCATAGGTCCTTCAGAGTCTCGATCATTTCACCAACCGTGTTGTCTAGGTAGACCCGTATCAAGAACCAACAGATAGGAGGGTNAGTATCAACCCATGACTGGACTCACTCTCTTCCTCCTAGGTTAGTTGTGGAGGGATTCAGCATTTCAACGCTTTCGTGCTTCACACCTCTTTACTATCTACGCAAGAGACCGCCCAGAGTTCTGAACTTATGAAGTCTCGTAATCTCACCACATGGCTCCATCCTTTGAACCATTCGTTCTCTCTAATATACTACATCATAGGTCCTTCAGAGTCTCGATCATTTCACCAACCGTGTTGTCTAGGTAGACCCGTATCAAGAACCAACAGATAGGAGGGTTCAGAGTGACACGGGGAATGTCAATCTGGGGTCCACGTCACCCTAGGTGATGTCACTACACCACGACACCCCAGACTGATAGGATTCTAACATTCCCCAGATCTCATGGTCAATATCCGACCACATAGATTTATATATCTACGACTTTGGTTACCTTGGGGTTTCGATGTTCGGTAGTGTTTCAATGCAACCTCTTATCTTCCAAAGTGCCCAATCTCTGACGTATAGGGGCTAGCGCCATGCGTCCCCGGTAAATCGACGACTAGGAAAGAACCTGAAGGGTCCCTTGATCTATAGCTCTGGGCCCTTCGCAACTCCGACCTTCGGGGTTTTGGATCCTGGTTTAGCTGGTAAGGTAGGTACACCTAACCCCCGGGGAACCGCCTAAAGCAGTTCAAACTTACAGAAAACTGAGTTTCCCTGTTACCTTCGACTAATATAAGGTTGGTAAGGTCAATCATACTCCGAAGTCCCAGACTTCTGTAGCTCCAAACCCAGGAGGACTTAGCTTCTGTAGGCTTAGCCCAAGGTTCCTAGGTATTGGTCATATGGGTCCTCTCGAATGGATCTCGTCTGCTCGTCTTAAGAACAAAGAGATCTCCTCTTTTCAAGGCTTGAAATTCGTTATTCTTCCTGATCTTTATCATGAAATGGTTAAGGATTTGGGTCTGGACTTCTGGTCGCACGACAAGGGGGTCTGGAAGAGGTATCCTCTTCATATGGATAGGTTCAGGTTGACACGATATTACCTATCCCAGTCCTCTTACATTCTTATGTCCCAGGAAGACTCATGAGCTAAGCTGGGCATACAGACTATCAGTCAGAAATGTAAGTGTACAAAGGAATGGAGGCATACACATGTCATGACCATTCTACATAGAATTCATTTATAAATACACATATGTATAAAATCCAAGCATTCATCCATTATTCCAGATCAATACATAAAACAGGGAAAATACTTATCTGAACTAGATAACGTGAAGCTATTGATGAAAGGGATGCCTGTTTCCTCCCAACCATAGGCTCAGTCACCCCTAACAGATTTACCACTATCCACCCCCGAGATAGACCATGATGCTATGCAACAAGATCCTTTCTTCCTGCTCAACGACAGTAGGGACAGAGGTTACTCTCCTCCTCCTGTAGGATCTTGGCAATGGTTTACATGATACCAAGCAAGGAGGACCAGCCTCATTTATCATCTTGTATCATAACCTTCTCATCAAAGGGGGTCTCTCAGGTCTAGGATGAGGTTGGAACACTCCTTGACGGACTAGGTTGAGGAACCCATCTTGAAACAATTGATTTAATTCTTGTGGGTCAACATCTAAATGAATAGAAAACGTAGGTCTCTTATGGCCTCTTTGCCAAAAATTATTCCTGCCCTTGTTTCATCCTCTGCCATGACTACCTCTGTTGAAAAAACTCATATCTAAAAACAATTCAAATTAGAATATGAATCAAAATAACTAATCAATCATCAAATACTTTGCCTAAAGATAAAATTGAAATATTATCTCTCTTCATTTCACTCATTAGAGTACATGCAACCAATTCATCACTCTATATATAACAACCATAAGCATTTTGCAGCTTGATCCATAATATCATTTAGAATAGGGAGAAATAATGACATATAGGATATGATGGGATTTTTAATAAATGAAAAATGGATTCATGAAAGGGAAAGTATGAATATTGTTCTAAATACAAAACAATTCTAAACCCCAAATACATCATATATACTCATATCATCAGCCTCATATAACTGCAAATATCATCAATTATTCGTATAATCCTTATTTGAAAATGTGCCTCTTCCTTATCAGGACATGGGAAAATAAAATGATTTGGGAATAATGAGGGGTTTGTAATTAATGTAAAGTGGATATAATGAATGGGAAATGTAATCAAAACACATCATTTTTATCAATTATAATAATCAATCACAAGTTTGAATTCCCCCCTTTTGTATAATTTCTGGAAAATAATTAACAAAACAAAATTTCTAAAATCCTTTTTATCACAATGTTTTAATCCATAGAACAACACTCTTTTAAACTCTATTCTATAAAAATTTTAATCTACTAAACTCATCTTATGACATATTGAATAGGATATCGAGGTGATAGAGCACAAGAAAACTTAACCCATAATCCATATTATTTTTCACCTCTCAGCTTGTAGTAGGTCAAACTTCTAATCAATATTGAAATTTCCAGAAGATCATGCAAACCAAGCAATCCCAATAACATGCTACCAAAACTCATAAAATGAATTTGCAGAGGTAAATAACAACAAGCAAGTCAGGGCATGATTCTTGAGTCGACCCATACAATTTCAAAATAACTACCAAGTTTAACCATCCATTACAGAATAAACAAATCGAAGCAAGGAGCAAGAGAAACCCTCATTCTGAACCAAAACCCATTTTGCAAGTAGTTCGAGACCAAACACAACCAAATGAGGAAAAATTGAAACTGTTCAAGGGTTGACCAGATTGAAAAGTCAAAATGGGAGTTTGATAGAATGATTTATTTCAACATGGCTACGATGGAAATAGAGAGAAATACAGGGGTTTGAAACCATACCACAATACTTATCATAACTGGTGAAGTACATATTTCCATAAGACAAAAACCAACAGGAGTTAAAAATGGGGTTATTAACAACAATTGTTTGAATGCTTCTTTTAAATAAAATGGTCCAGGTGGATATCGGTGTCCACCCACCTTTTCCAACTGGATCAAAACAATTTTCTGGCAATTTTGGTAATTTACTATTTTTAGCAGTTTTTCACTTCGAGAGTTGTTGTGAGGCCCTAAACGATGTTTTTTTGGGAAAATGGTGAGAAATATGCAAGTTTCTTCAATATTTTCCCCGAAATGAATCTCCTCGATGATACCTTTCCAACGAGCTATCATACGCCTAAAACAAAGATCGTATGCAAAAGTTACAACCCCGGGAAGTTGATGTACTAACTTACCCAAACGAGGCCCACATGACTTTTAGCGCTTCATCTCCTAGGGTTAGGTTTTTGGATGTCTAGGGTTTTTGGCATTCCTTTTTATTGTAAAAAGGCCTTCAGAGCCTCATTATAATCATCTTCTTGTGAATGAGTGAAAATGTCACATCTCTTCTCAGTGATAAGCCGCCACCATTCGAGGAAGCTTGTTTTCGCTGCATTTTACAGTTTCAACTTATTTCCTTATTGAATAAAAAACCAGTTTTACTGTATCTATGTTATTTTTTGTTAAGCACATGTTAATAATCTGTAGTCATTTCATCCTTCTCATAAAATCCGGATCAATTATATCAGAGTGGTCTTCTCCTTGTCGTCTTAATGCATGTCCCCAATGAGGTCGGAGTACAAAGAGTTGGGTCTTTGTCTTGTTTCTCTTGAGGACAAAAGCTCTCACACGCCCAAGCAACCTCTCATGGCAGGAAAAAAGAAATATGACGGGACATGATATCCTTTCAAAATTTTGATTGAGGAAGCCCTCAAGCAACAAAGGAATGAGATGATGGATAGATTCCCGCAAATCCTTCGACAACTACCAACATGCGACACATCTTCTTCGAGCGGAGGCGCCATCCCCTTCAAGGTACAAATAAATTTCTATATTCCTATATTTGAAGGTCAGATAGACGAAGATGTTGTAGACAAGTGGTTGAATCTACTAGAAGGGTATTTTTCTATCCATAAATTTTCGAATAGAGAAAAGATTACTTTTGCGCTCCTCAAAGCCGTTCCCCATGTCAAAGATTGGTGGGAAACTTTTTGTGAGAAAAAGGAAACAAAGGAACCCTCATTATTTATAGTCAAGATCACCTGGGAATCCTTCAGGGATGCTATTAACAAACAATACTACC
>SNQJ01S0065188.1:3021-29698 GCA_010110895.2 Picea sitchensis | reverse complement strand
CATTGGAGACATTACATTCTTGGGAATGAGACAATCATCCACACTGATCATAAGCCACTGTAGTTCATGAAGACATAAGGAAAATTTCAAAATGACCGCCATAAAAAGTGGTCCACATACTTGTAGCAATTCCACCTCAACATTAAGTATAAAACAGGAAGAACCAATCATGTCACTAATTGCCTCAGTAGACCACCAGTCGTGGAACTCACCATAATGCTAGACTCTTGCATCCATGAGACCTCTGGATGGCCCCAACTCTATGAGATAGACCCATAATTTCCCACCACCTACCAAATGTTGGGTGCAAATGCAATTGTTGATAATTTACATCTTCAGGATGGGTTGTTGTGTCTTCTGGGCCATATCTGTGTTCCATCAAGTGAGCGAGTGAAGATGATTTGGGAAGCCCACTACAGTCAGGTGGTAGGACACTTCGACGTCAAAAAGATAGTGACAATGATACAAAAACATTTCTACTGGCCGAAACTTCGACAGGAGGTCAGAAAGTATATTAGGTCATGCACTCCCTGCGCTATTTCCAAACCAACCACTAAGAAACAGGTCCTGTACACCCCTCTTCTTATTCATGAAAGTCCATGGGAATCCATCTCAATGGACTACATGTTGGGCCTCCCATCCACCAAGCGAGGAAATGACTGTGTTTTTTTGGTTGTTGATTGTTGTTCTAAGATGGCGATTCTGGTTGCCTGCAAGAAGAACATCACAACAGAGGCCACTGCTAAGCTCTTCTTTGAACGAGTCTGGGTACATTTTGGAATCCCACAAACCATTGTCTCAAATTGGGACATTCAATTTCTCAACATATTCTGGTCGAGCCTCTCGTCAGTGCTGGACACCAAGCTCACCAAATCCACGACCTTCCACCCCTAGACAGATGGCCAAACCGAGGTCGTAAATTGAATTATTGTGCATATCCTTCACATGTATAATTCAAAGAACCCTCGCACATAGCTAGAACCGATCCCTGCATAGCTCAACCGTCCACAACCCCTTTTAGGTGGGGTTGGGATTCCAACCATTGGGTCCCATAGATGTTGCACTTCACCTTGCGGTCACCTCGACCGACTCATCTTCTTCTCCAACTGAAGCTGACAAAGCCACCGGGTTCATTGAGCGGATCCAACACATTTTCCAACAGGTTCAAGATATTCTACAAAAGTCCAATGACAAGTACAAGCAGCGCCATGATCAACATCGGGTGCCACATAAGTTTCAGGTGGGCGACAAAGTTTGGTTGCACTTGTAGAAAGAACGCTTTACATGACCCCGTTGAAAGCTTCGCCCATTTCGTTATGGGTCATACACCATCACCAAGTCCATGGGGGATAATTCTTTTGAGCTCAACATTCCTCCTTTCCTTGGCCTACACCCAGTGTTCAACGTGGATCTCCTTCACCCTTATTTCCCACCATTATTGGACACCTTAGAAGTAGTAGAACAAATGACACCAACATAGCTCAACCCCGATTGTATAAAACATGAATCCAATGATCAGGTTGTGGACACATAGATCAAGGGAACTCGACATCAAAGGATCCAACTTTATTGAGTCGCCAAAGCAGGGCAACTTCTGCACCAAGGCAAGTGGCTCACCTGGGGCCAAATTCAACATAAATTTCCTTATCTGATGGGGGAACTCAATGCAATGGAGACCATTTCTTCCTAATGAGTTAGGATTGATCTAGGTGGATATCGGTGTCCATCCACCTTTTCCAACTGGCTCAAAACAATTTTCTGGCAATTTTGGTAATTTACTATTTTTAGTAGTTTTTCACTTCTAGAGCCATTTTGAGACCCTAAATGATGATTTTTGGAAAATCGTGAGAAATATGTAAGTTCCTTCGTTATTTCCCCAAAAATGAATCTCCTCGACGATACCTTTCCAATGAGCTATCATACGCCTAAAATGAAGATCGTATGCAAAAGTTACGACCCCGGGAAGTTGATGTACTAAGTTACCCAAACGGGGCCCACATGACTTTTGGTGCTTCATCTCCTAGGTTTTTTTGCATTCCTGTTTATTGTAAAAATGCCTTCAAATCCTGATTGTAATCGTCCTCTTGCGAATGAGTGCAACCGTCACATCTCTTCTCAGAGATAAGCCGCCACCATTCCAACAAGCTTGTTTCCACAACATTTTACAGTTTCAGCTTATTTCCTTATTGAATAGAAAACCAATTTTACTGTATCTCTTTTATTTTGTGTTAAGCACATGTTAATAATTTGTAGTCATTTCGTTCTGCTCATAAAATTCGGACCAAAAAAACTCGTAACGAGCACCAAATAAACCCATAGTGGACGATAGGGAACCAGAGTCACATTAATCTCAAACAAGTAGCTCAACATTCTTCATTACTAACAAGAACCCAACTTATCCTTTTTTCAGAACTGTACAAAACCTAGGTCATGGACATCATTTCTTTCCAACTTGTCATTTTATTTTCATTAAGAGCTTCAAACAACCCATAAAATTATTTATTCAAGAATAGAGAGGCACATAATAATAGCGCACATACAACATGCAAAAAAATGAGCAAATATCCCAATTTGATCAGAGCAAGAGTAAACCATTGATGGTTGAAGAGTCAAAGAGTTCATACCTGTTAATTTTTTCCCAAAAATCCATGAAGAAGCACCCCAATTCTCAACAAACCACTGCAAAATATGAAACCACAGTTAACAACAACGACGAGTTCCCAAACAAATGACAATACAAAAGGTGGTATACCAGCAAAAAGAATTGATCAGAGCTCATTTACTCTACATCGCTTCAACCATCAACCAACCATTAATTTCATCCAACAAAACCTTACATCGCTCAGTGTCAAATCAACTCCAATCTCATGCCATATATCAACCCATGGCCCAAACATTTGATATATATCCCATACACACAAATGAATAGGAGCGTTGTTGCTTTTTAAAGAAGTCAAATTAAATAAGACATCAAGTAATATGAAGTATGACATCTGATATTTGCATTGTAACTTGAGTTCATTTTTACTTGTGCGCGATGGCCCTAGCATAACTTTGGAACCTTTATACGATATCATTGGTGATATATGGTAAATAAAACTTG
Organism: Picea sitchensis; assembly: GCA_010110895.2. Taxonomy (NCBI): domain Eukaryota; kingdom Viridiplantae; phylum Streptophyta; class Pinopsida; order Pinales; family Pinaceae; genus Picea; species Picea sitchensis. The sequence continues at coordinate 26,595 of SNQJ01S0065188.1, read as the reverse complement.
ACCAACCTTTTATCATTTAAAACATATTTCATTCATAACACATATTTTCATTAGTATGCAACATAGTTTCACTTGGAGGTCCTTTTCTTTTGACGAATATCACATCATTTAAAATGAAATATGAGGATGGAAATATTGCCAAGTACCATTGCAGAGCCACTTTCTGTATGTGAGAACATAAAATATCAATCAGGCCACAAAATTCTTGAGAAATTCATAGTGTCTAGGAGGGAATCAACTTATTACACTTTTGTCCTAAGGGGTCTCACCTATTAATTATTAATATCATATAGTATAATTATATTGTATTCTCATTGCCCTTTTATGCGTCAACATAGTGGTTTTGGGCCTAGGCGTGGTTCGTCGCTCCGGAGGCTGCATAAAGAAAAAAACATTGTTATAAGTTTTTTTCCACAATGAATAAAAAGACTTACAAAATGATACTTTGTATGTAAACATAATAAAACTCACCACAGATGGTACAAGCAATTTTTAGTGTGCTACCCCCCTCCTTGTTGATGAATTTCTTGGGAAAATGGTTCAATTGACTGAGATATCCCTTAGGGATTTCATATAATCTTCATCCTTACATAGGATTTCTTACACACCAACATCTAAACTTATACATGTATAAATTGAAACCTAGTAGATAAATTCCAACACTAGTAGATAAAATGAAACCTATTGTTTCCTTGGAAAACAAAAATCATAATTTTACTATAGTAAAAAAAATTACATGATGTATATACATCATTTTATAGGACACATTCCATCAAAAAATTCAAAAATAGTTCATTACAGTGCCATATATATTATTCCCATCTCAACACTTCAACTTTTCAAAATGTACGTTAAGACCACTTTTGTAGTCCCACAATACCACCCATAGATACATTACATATACCTCTTTAATAGTAAAATTCATTTATCTAGCTTCTTCCATGAGATAAAAATAAATAAATAACCAGTTTCTCATATATATAATAAAAATAAGGATGGTTTTTGTTGATGGGATATTTCCCCCATGACTTTGGGTCAATTCATAGCAGATCGAGACTGGATTGAGAAGACTGAAATATTCCCTCAGAAACAAATATGAAAACTAAAAAAAACTACTTTTCGCTACGAGATAATAGGTAAAGAGAGAAGGAGAAAGTGTGCACCTTAAAAGCTTCGTTCGATGTCGATCCCCACTCCTACGTTTTGAAGTGCTCCTGATCTTTGCTGGGACAAGCCTACTAAATAAAATCAAGACAAATGATGCAACGAGGTAGTTACATAATAAAGTAGCATACATATCATGCATTATATCCAAAGCAAGTATGAAAAGTGATCACATACAATATTGCAATGAACACAAAATTGGAGGGAAAGAGGACTCTTCTATTAATACTAAATATCAAAGTTAGTTACAACCTGACTCCCTTCCAGCACTGCTTTGGAGCCAACCTCCTAGGTTCCTCCACATATCCTTCAAGCATCTACTCAAATATGAGACTCTTCCTTGAATATCCCAATAAGTATAAGGAGACACCTTATGACTATATAAGAAAGAAGAAACACTGGAAAAGGAGTTTCCAGGTTTGGGGATGACACTCAGAGGTTAAAAGGAATAGGGAAGTTTGATATATTTTAACAACATAACCTTGCACCAAAATACTTTTCCTCATTCTATCCCTTAATGATGATTTTATATCTTCCTCAAAGGGTTAGGGAAGTTGGAATCCTATTTTTACAGGCATGGGGATGTTGGGAAACAGGACCAACTGAAAAACCCACCCGAAAAACTCGAAAACATTTTATTTTTTCATTATTTTTTAGGGAATTTGCAGGTGTTACACTGACAAGTCATGTATTTTTGTGATTTGAATCAAAGGAGACTGTGGATATGTGAAAAATAAATGGTTTTAGATGATTTGCATGAGGGAAGTTGGGAATTTTTCTAGCAAGCCAAGGGAAAGGGTTATGTCATGGCATAAATGCATAGGTGCATCATTTTTTTCTATAACAGATGCCCCGTAATGTGTGAGGTCAGAAGGGAAAAATGATGAGAAAAATACATTATAAGCTCTGAGAAGTGAGGATGCATTGAAGTAAATATGTGAAGTCCCCGAACATTTGATCCAAGAACAACAACCATCAACAAACATCAATTAAGAGTTTTCTCTTCCCAAGTTAGGCAGACCCATGTTCAAGGGTGATATAAGCATGGCCGCCAAATCAAGTACACTATGGATCCATGGTATATGTGAAATATATCTATAGTCCATGGCCACAAATAATACATAGTGGATCCATGTGACATAAATGAAGTAATGAGCATGGCCTTGAAAAATACATAGTGTATCCATGTCAAAGTATATGATAACCACGAAGAGATACACAGTGGAGATATGTCTAAAAATCAACAACAAAGGATATCTGGGACCAATGGAGAGAACAAGATAATCTTATGCAAGTACCAATGTCTTTGAAGTGGCACCATATGGGTCAGGAAGGAGCACAAAAGACGTGATTCTCTTACTTCACTTGGGATATTCACAATGATCCGTTGTGGTACATGTCTACTCTATGTGAATAGATGATTCAAATGTTGGGTTTTTATATTCTTTGCAGTGAAAGTCTAGTCGATGTGGATTGAAATCAAGTCGAAGGTCAAGGTTAGTTGACTGAGTAAAGTCGAATTTGAACATCGAGGTGGTTCAACATGGTAAAGGCATCAACAAAAAGTCAAAGAGGTCAATCGACAAGATTTAGATAGGTGGGCATGTGGAAACCGACTAAATACCGAATAAAGGCTGACTGGTAGTCGATGGGTAATACAACTTTGTAGTCGACTGTAATAGAATCCCAAGATTTGTGGGATTTGTAGCCAATGATCTGCATGGATCTGTAACCATTTTTGGGTGGCATTTATTTATGGTTTTTCTTACTGTAAAGTGTATAAAGAGGTGTGTTGTAAGGCCGTAAAGGATAACATTGAATATTTAGATGATGAATGGAAAATTGCCAATAGTCTGTAAGTTAGAGGTTGTTGGTCATGTAGATGTAAGTCGAATTGGCTACAGGATTTTTCTAGCATAAGCCAGAGGGTATGATGTTAATTGTGTCTTAGGTGTGGACCAAGGTTAGACATGTAACCTTTTATTTTGATTGAATAATACAACAATATTTTGTAATTTATAGGTTGAATAAGACAATAAGAGAGAAGAATGCTCAAGGAATGTTGGTTTTCCCAGTTTGGGTTTCCAGGGTAAAATATCGATCTATTATGTGTTTTCTTTGTCATTTACATTCTTTATTAAATTATTCCTCTCTTATGATATGTTTAGTGTGGAAGTGTGTCTCATTTCCTAACATGTGGTATCATAGCTAAGTTAATCTTTGACACATGGTATCAGATATTGATTTACCAATCTTGAATATCAGAGATAAAACCTAGGTACAATAAGAGTTGTAAGTCATAAATTGTGTTAAAGAATGGCGAGCGTCTCAAGAATAGATATAGAAAAATTCAATGGCTAGAATTTTGAGCTTTGGAAGCTTAAAATGGAATATCTTCTTGTAGATTGAGACCAATGGGCAATGGTCTATCCAGGTACCCAATCGACATGCATGTCGATGGAAGAATGGAAGGAACTCGAAAGAAGAGAAATAAGTATAATTCAAGTTTATCTTGCAGATTTGGTTATGCTGAATGTATCAGGTGAAGATTCGACCTAGAAACTGTAGGCCAAGTTGGGAAGCTTATACTAGTCGAAATATCTAGTAAATAATCTATTTCTTAGAAATAAATTGTATCTTCTAAGAATGAGCGATGGAAGTTCGGTGATTGAGAATTCAAATGTGTTTAATACCATTTTAAGCCAATTATCATCTTTGGATATTAAAATGACTGAGGAGGATAAGTGTATTATCCTATTATGCTCTTTGCCAAACTCCTAGGATGGATTAGTCATGGATACAAGGAGTAATACAAGACACTAGCACTAGACGACGTGGTTGATTCTGTACTGTCAAAAGAAATAAGAAGAAAGAACATGGAAGGATTGACCAAAGATTCTTTAGTGGTGAGAGGTCGACCGGTTGAAAGAGATAAAGGAAAATTCTTCGGTAGAAATTATAAGTCGAAGGGTAGATGTAAATCCCCGGTTTAGTCAAGAAGAAGATGCTGGAAATGGGGTAAAGATGGGAATTACAAATTGGAATGAAAGTTGATGGAGATGGAAGTCAGTATAATATCTGACAATAAGCAGTCAAATAAGAGAAAGATGACTTCAAATAAGGGAGGTGATGTGTACCTAGCATCGACCAGTACACAGTCAGATCAAGATGTTTGGTTGATCAAATCAGGAGAATCCTATCATATGACACCACATAGAGAATGATTCTGCGAGTATGAACAATATGATAGAGGTGATGTATTCTTGGGGGATGAATCGACAAGCAAAATTGTCAAATGGGGAAGAGTTCGCCTGATACTACAGGATGGGAGGAAAAGAACCCTTCTAGGTGTGCTACACATTCCGGGTTTGGAAAGAAACCTTATATATTTCAACAAGATGAGTGATGTTATAGTGCACACTCTATTTCATAAGGATTCATGAAAGATGGTTAGAAGTGCGATGGTATTAATGAAAGGAGTTCAGATTGGAACCCTATACAAGTTGGTAGGGAGTGTTGAATCCACTATATGAAACAACATCATTTTTCGTGAAGTCGAATCGACTTCGACACGAATCGACTCGACTCAGGTTAAGTTGATTCAAAATGACTCGAAAAGTCATCATAAAGTTGACCCAACCATGCTATGGCATGAGAGGATGGGACACATTGTAGAAAAAGGAGTTTGAGCTATGCACAATAAAGGTATGGTAGAAATATTTCCTGAGTGTAATTTAGAAGTCGACTTTTGTGAACATTGTATATATGGAAAAAAAATGGGTGAGGTTCCCATCTGGAGCGACAAGGGAAAATGAGATTCTAGAATTGGTTCATAGTGATGTGTTTGGCCCTGTTATAGTGCCTTCATTTGGTATATCTATGTATTATGCCTCCTTCATAGATGAGTTTTTGTAGAAGACATGGATATATTTCATGAGGAATAAATTATAGGTTTTCGAGAAATTCAAAGAGTTTAAATCTCTCGTAGAAAACCAGACAGATAAAAAGATTAAGGTGTTGAGAACTGACAACGGTGGTGAATTCTGTGGAAAATAATTTGATCATTTCTGCAAGTAGTGTGGCATAGCACGCTAAAATACCACATCATATACCCCACAACAAAATGGAGTTTTTGAGAGAATGAACAGAACATTGATGGACAAGGCAAGGAGCATGCTCAGTGGTGCTGGGATTGCACAAGAATTTTGGGTGGAGGCAGTCGACCCTGCAAAATATCTATTCAATATGTCTCCTTTGTTGGCACTAGTCGACACAACTCCAAATGAGGTATGGTTGGGTAAGAAGCCTTCAGTTTCACATATCAAATTGTTTGTATGTGATGCATTTTTGCATGTTCCCAAGGAAAGGAGGAGAAAGCTGGACAAGAAGGAAATACAATGTATTTTCATTGGATACAAAGAAGGAATGAAAGGATATAAGCTCTGGGATCTTGCATCAAGGAAAATAGTCTACAGTCGATATGTGGTCTTCATAGAAGTCAAAAGTAAGACTGAGCCTGAAGAAATTGTTTAGACCGAGAAAAATCTTGATATGGAGCGGTTTGAACTGAAGAACAAAGAAAATTATTCAAATGAGTCGACTGAATTAGTGGAAGAGGTGGAATAACTCACTCTGATTGTAATGATCTTATAAAGAGTAAGAAAACCAGTCGAAAGGTATAGTCCTCTCGACTTTCGTTCCACATTCGTGTTAACTTCCATCAACGATGAGCCCAAGTTGGTTGGTGAGCTAGTCGAATCGGTAGAGGGTAAACTCTAGAAGCACATTATGGTTGAAGAGATGGAATCCTTGCACAAGAATGAGACATGGGACCTAGTCAAGTTACCTAGTGGAAGAAATCCTAGTGGTAGCAAATGGGTAGTCAAGAACATGGATGATTTTGAGGATAATTTTTTTTTTAAAATGTAGAAACCTTGGATAATATTACTAATCCTTCATATGCCAACGATAAATGTTTGGCTATATGTTTGTAAAAATATTCAAATTTCTAAGGATTTTATATAGTTTGTATAAATTTTTAGCAATTTTTAAGGTAAAACAATTTTATCCTATAGAATTTGGGCGAATCATTTTTAGAATGGAAATCATTTTTTGGGAAAAACCATGGAAAATTATCCCATGAGATAAATTTATCCCCTAAAATCATCCATGTTCAGGAAGAAGATGAATGTAGCAGGTCAATTCTAGAAATTCAAAGCTCGTCTGGTAGAGAAATGATATTCCCAAGTCGAAGGAGTTGACTTCGGTGAGATTTTTTCCCTTGTTGCAAAATTAAATTCCATTAGAGTACTAATGTCTCTGGATGAAAAAATTGATATGGAAATAGAAAAGATGGATGTGAAGACAACGTTTCTACATGGGGACCTAGAAGAGAAAATCTACATAAAACAACTTGAAGGATTTGTAGTAAAGGGAAAGAAATATTTGGTGTGTAAACTAAAAATATCCCTTTATGGTCTAAAGGAATCACCAAGGATGTGATACCAAAAGTTCTACACATACATCCTTAGTTTGGGATTTATGAGAAGAAAAGTTGATCACTACATATATTCCAAAGTACAATGTGGGCATTTCATATATGTAGCTTTGTATGTTGATGACATGTTGTTGGTTGGATACAACATCGATGCAATAGAGGAGGTGAAGAAGCAATTATTCTCCAAGTTCGACATGAAGGATCTCAGTGAATCTAAATTCATTATGGCAATGGAGATTAAGAGAGATCGAGCAACTAGAAATATGTGGTTGAATTAGATGAATTATATTGAAACAATTTTGAAACGTTTCAACATGCAAGATTGCAAATCGGCGAAGGTGCCAATTCCTGTGGGAGCAAGGCTAATTGTTGAGCAATGTCCAAAGATACATGAACAAATAGAAGACATGTCATGTGTTCCATATGCAAGTGTTTTTTGTAGTCTAATGTATGTGGTGGCCTGCACTCGACCAAACATTTCCCATGCAGTGGGAGTGTTGAGAAGATACATGTCGACACATGGGAAGGAGCACTGAAAAAATGTCGATACAATATTCAGGTATTTGTGTGGCACAAAATATTATGCTCTATGATACCAAGGAAAACCTAGAGGTGACAATGAATTAAATTTACATGGCTTTTTTGATGCTGAATAAGATGGAGATATGGATCGACAGAGGTCGACCAGTGCATATGTGTTCAAAATGTTCGGTGGATAAAATAGTTGGATGAGTAAGAGACAAAAGGTTGTAGCCTTGTCCACAACAAAAGTTGAATAGATGATAGCTAGTCATGGAAGAAAAGAAGCAGTATGGCTACAAAGGTTGTGTTCAGGAATTAGGTTTGAGAAGAGAGCTATAAAGATACGTTGTGATAGTCAAAGCATGATAATTCTGGAAAAGAACCATGGTTATCATTCTAACACTAAGAACATTGATGTACAATACCATTTCGTGAGAGACATGGCGGAAAGAAAGAAGGTGTTGTTGGAGAAAGTAGACACATTGGAAAACATAGCAGAATTGTTGAACAAGTATTTGAGTGATGTGAAGTTCTATTGGTGCAGAGAGGAAATGGGCATTGCTGCCCTGGGTCTGTGAACGAAAGTTCAGGAATCTCATGGTTTCAACAAAGAAGACAACAAGTGGGAGAATGTACAATCTAGAAACTGTGAATAAATGAGTTGATGTCAAACACCTTGTAGAATATATCATTCATGGGAAATTTATGTATTCCCACTGTCAATAGCAAGGAAACCTACCACTAATGACTACAATACCAAAGGTACCAAATATGACTCTAGATACCTATCCTAGAGGAAGATGTATCGAAGTTGATGGGAAGAGATCCGCTAGAAGGAAGGCATTAAGCCATCCTTCATCATCCAACATGAGGGTTGGTGGAAGGAAAAATATTCAGAAGAAATTGAATGAAGAGGTATATACTTGTGATGATTTGATCGACTTGACTAACTCGGGAAGGCAGACTTGCAAGGTCAGAAACTAACTGCAGAATGACTAACTTAGGTTGAAACTTTCCCTTGAACAGAAACATGACACATTATGTGACTTAGGCAACATGGAATATAAACTGGGATACATTTGTTATATATGAGGCATCAACAAACGCTCCATATGGTTGGAAGAATAACCAATCGAGGGAGATAAAACTCAAAAATGAGAAAAAGTCTCTTAAAGACATAGAACACCAAAAATGATGAGATGTCAACTCAAGATTGTGCTTTGTTCAAGGGTGACAAGATTTCTGCAAACACAAGAGATAAACACTCCCCCCCCCCTTCTTTTTGGCTTTTTGATTTTTTATCCTTTTTCATATTATTAAAGCTTGAAAAACAACAAAATAATGTTATAGTATAGTAGAGGAAACGAGTGTCGTGGGAAAGCAAACTAGTCCCATATCACAAGAAACATACCTATTCTCATTGCAAGGAAATTATGTGTAGGATATGGACACTTATGGGGTGTTTATTCCAGGGATAAGGTGTTGAGTCACAAAGGAATAAATTGCAATTATGGGAACTGATAGGAATGCATAAGAAATGGGTTCAAAAATAACTTATAGAAGCTGGCATTAGGCCTAAAAGCACGAGAGGTCAATATGCGATGCACTTACAACTCAACTTTAGGAAGTAAACCTCCCATGGTCATATTTTTCGTAAGTTTAGTCTCCAGGGCCCGAAAAAGAGTAAAATAATACCAAGGAGAACTCTTCTAGTCATAGTTTCACTAGACTATTAATTTTTCTTAAATAGTCCATTCGGTCTGGAAAAGGGTTAAACTTATACCGAAAAGACATCCTTTCTAGTCCATTTTATGGGTGTTAAAGAAACAAGGTCACTCGACCATCTTTTCATTGTTTAAGGAGTCTGAAAAGAGATTAAGTGAAACTCCAAAGTCCCTTTTCATAAATTTAGCCTCCTTAGCCCAAAAAAGTGTAAAAAACAATTGAGGAGAACTCTTCTATCTAGTAGACTAGAGTATACATTTTTTGCAAGTAGTCTATTTGGTTCAAAAAAAGGGTAAACTTGTGCTAAAAAAAAGTTTCTTTAGATCCGTTTAATGAGTGTGAAAGAAACAAGACCACTCGACAATATTTTCAATTTTAAGGAGTCTGAAAAGAGCTTAAATATGGACTCCATAATGCTATTGTGGAAAGCATATAAGGGGGGGAGTCCCATGGGTAATGTCCATAATAAGACTGAGTAAGAAGCATGAGGTTCGAATGCAAACTCATGGAAGTGTTAACCAAGAATCTTGAGCCTAAAATCACAGACTTGCAGCAGGAGTGCCATCATACAACGACATTCTAAACTAAAGCTTCCATGGAAGGTAGGCTCTACCATAAAAAAATGACATTTTTAAGCAGATGAGAAGATTGCATCAATTTTTAATGGGGTCAACCCTAGGTTTAAACGAAAATGACAAGTGCTAGTGAAAATAGTGAAGGTGAATGCACCCTATACTAAATTCCAATTATGAGAACATTACCTGCACAGAGTCTTGTAAAATACTCAGCCCATCGACATAAAGAGACTGCAAATTTTCCAAAGTATATCCTAAGGCCTGCAAAAAACAACCACAAAGCTACAAGGGACTATTCATTAGTTAAATTTTTGGAAAAATATCAAAACTACAGTAAGTGGGTTTTTACAATTTAATTAAATATTAGCATATTTAACCATTTACTAAGTCATTTAAACCATTTTACCAAAAATTACCCAAAGTTATCAAAACCCCTCAAATCTCAAATGAATATTCATGGAGCTTGGAGAAACGAAACCCTTTATTCCCTGAACCAAGTAAGTACCTATAACCCGTCCTGCAATTTCATTTATTTATTTACTCATTTTCATGGAAAAATTGGGCTTAAGCCTCCCTTTCCAAAATCGATTATGCGCATCCGCGGGCTGCCTTGAGGAAACTCGTGGATATCCGCAGTTGGTAGAAATATTAGTCGTGGATATTCATGCCTATTATAAATGAATGTCCCAGATGCCTAGAGAAAAATTTGAAAAACCAATGCTAACTTAAATTTTCTTGGAAATTGGCCAGGATGTTTGTTCACTGGAGAGAGAATGAACACAAAGAAGTGGATCGGGCGATCTTTGATGATGAAGATGCCAAGAAAGCTTTGCGTGAATGTGGCATGTACATGTTTTTTTAGATTGGTGGCATGAGGGCCCAACAAATATTACTAAATCTGTTGATTGAGTATTGGCACCTTGATGCTGAAGCTTTTATGCTCTCGGGGAAATCATTGAAAATCATGGTAGAAGACATCTACTTTATCATAGGTTTGTATTGGAGAGGGGAAGTAATATACTTCAAAACTCGAGGAGAAGGTGGGAGAAGCATGAATGATTACATCAATGAGCAATGTGATGCCGACACTGAGAAGAGTGGATATCAGGAGCCCACAAAACAAATTACCAATATGAGCCTCCGGGTTGTCCTTTACACTATGGTGCAAATCATAGGATCCAACTCTTTGCATTTTGATTCTCGGGCTCAAATGCAACATGGAGTTGAATGCTTGAGACACACCATGTTTGAATGGAGTAAAATGATGCTAAACTGCATGAATTTGCAACTTACAGATTGCAAGATAAGGAAGACTAATAAATCTGGCTTCAGTAGTGTCCTATGCACCTTCTTCTTTGAGAGGGTTCCTATGATGAGCCCAAGGAAATATGTACATGGACACTTGGGACCATAGCCTTCATTTTCAGTTGGTGTGAGTGATAGAATCCCTTCATCGAGGATTACCCCTATGTCAGAATCGACTTCACTGATGATCCGAACATCATCATTCCTCCTAAGGATGAGCCATGAGGCATAGGAAATTTATTTTTGTGTTATTTAATTTTTATTTTTAGAATATATATATATATATTTTTGTGAGATCCATCATACTGATAAGTACTTTACTTTGTATGTAGATAGAGCACCCGTGAGTCTGAAAAAACGTCTCGTGACACAGTCGATGGGGTAGAGAGGAGGTGGGTCCCAGTGACGATGAAACTATGACCTTGTGTAGTGTGGGAATAAAATTTGAGACCTCATTCACAACGTGCCTATGAAGAATATTGATGACCTCCCTGTAGGCATGCAACACCATGTCGTGGGGGTTCCTAGGCCATGGGTTAGAATGTTTGATCCGGATTTAGGGTCGAAACGAACTGATATCAGACTGAATACCATAAACATAGAGATAGGAAGAATAACACAAATATTTAGTGAACAATATCTTCTATTAAATAATGAAATAGGTTGAAACTGTAAAATTGCAGAACTGAAACTTGCTCGGATGGTGGTATCTATCTATGAGAAGAGATGTGGCTTCTACATGCATCCATCTGAGTAGAATGGATTCCAATGAGGCTCCATAGGCCCTTTTCATATTACTCATGAATTCCAAAACCCTAGACATCCAAAAACCTAACCCTAGAAGGTGAAACGTCAAAAGTAATGTGGGTCCTATGGGTAAGTTGGTGTAATTTAGTACCTCAACTTCCTAGGGTCATAATGTTTTCATACGACCTTTGTTTTAGGTGCGTGATAGCCCGTTGGAAAGGTATTACAGAGAAATACACATTCTGATGTCAGACTCTGACTTCGTCTACATTCTGACTGTGGCGAGCCAAAAAAACAATGTAAAGGGCCTCAAAATAGCCCTGAAAGTACAACAAGATGTATTGACATGAAAACATACAAAATAGGCCAGTTGGATTAGGCGAGAGGCCACTCTTATCCACCTAGAGAATGTGTGAGGCTTCATAAAGCCCCAAAAGTGTAGAACTCACAATTATAAAGCAGTACAAAAAGACATTCTAAACAAAAACAAACACGAGGAGCTAGTTGGAATAAGTGGGTGGCCACCAATATCCATCTGGATAAATCCTCCCCCGTTAGGAAGCAATGCTCTCCATTGTGTTGAGTTCCCCCATTAGGTGAGGAAAATTTTGTTGGATTTTACCCTAGGTGAGCCACTTTCCTTGGTGTAGGATTTGCCATGCCTTGACAACCCGATAAATATGGATTTGCTGCGGGTGAGTGCCCCTGACATGTGTGTACACTATCTAATTGGTGGATGCTCGTTCCATGTAGTCAGGGTTGAGCTATGTTGGGTTCAGCTATTCGATGATCTTAGAGGTGTCCAATAATGGTGGAAAATATGGCCGAAGGAGGTCAACATTGAATACTCGATGCAGACCAAGGAAGGATGGAGTGTTGAGCACAAAAGCATTGCTACCCACAACCTTGGTGATAGTGTAAGGTACATAACTAAGTGGCCGAAGCTTCCGATGGGGCTCGGTGAGATGATCCTTCTGCAAATGTAACCAGAAATTGGTGTGGTACCCTGTGTTTTTCATGGAACTGCTTGTACTTAGCATTGGATTTTTGCAAAATCTCCTGGACTTGTTGGCAGATGTGCTGAATCCGCTCAATGAATTTGGTGGCTTTGTCGACCGCAGAATGATCATGGGAAGAGTCTGTCTGTGTGGTGGAAAGAATAAGTGCAACATCAATGGGTCCCAAGGGTTGGAATCCCAGACCCACCTGAAATGGGCTATGGCCAATGGAACTATGGAGAGCCCTGTTGTAACTACGTTGGACATATGGGAGACTCTCGTCCCATGTACATGGATGATTAGAATTGTACATGTGTAGGATGTGCACAATCATCTGAATGATGACCTTGGTTTGGCCATCGGTTTGGGGGTGGAAATAAGTGGATTTTGTGAGCTTGGTGTCCAACAGAGACCAGAGACTCGACCAAAAGGTGCTGAGGAACCTATTGTCTCAGTTGGAGAAGATGGTATGTGGTATCCCAAAGTGAAACCAAAATCGTTCGAAGAATATCTTAGCAGTATCGACCACTGTGACAGTAGTCTTACAGGTTGTGAGGATGGCCATCTTAAAAAATCGATCAACGACCACAAACACTCAGTCATTTCCGTGCTTGGTGGATGACAAACCAAACATGTAATCCATGGAGATGGACTCCCACGACTTCTCAGGAATATGTAGAGGGGTGTATAAGCCTTACTTCTTGATGGCCGGCTTGGCAATGGTGCAGACAGTGCAATATTTGATATACTTTCTGATGTCGAGTCAAAGTTTTTTCCAATAAAAATGTTTTTGAAGGACGACCACAATTTTCTCTACACCAAAATGTCCTGCCACCCGACTGTAGTGGGATTCCCAAATCTGATTTGCACGCTCAATTGTAGGAACACAGAGATGGCCCAAGTGGCATAAGATTCAGTCCTGAATGTGAAAATCAGTGACAGTGGCGCCTGTAACCAAGAGATGATATGTGGTGGTGAAAGTCCGGATATTGTTGGTAAAGTTGGAGCCACTCCGATGTTTCATGTCCATAAGAATGGAGCATAGTGGTAAGTGCATCCACAGGAGGCCATCTGAGGTAGTCAACGACATGATTGGATATACTTGTCTTATACTTGATGTTGAGATGGAATTGTAGCAGGTAGGTGGACCACTTATGATTGTGGTCATTCTGCAATTTCCACTATGTCTGTATGAACTACAGAGGCTTATGATTAGTGTGTATGATCGTATCTGTCCCCAAAATGTAATGTTTACAATGAAGGCATGATTGTACAATGGAATACATTTCCTTGTCATAGATGGGGTATTTATGAACATTATCAGAGAGTGTCTCAATATGGTATTCCACCGGATGCCCGTACTGATTGAGAACTATGCCCAAAACATCGTCATATGCATCAATCTCAATCTCAAATGGTTGTTGAAGATCGATCAAGGAGAGTACTGGATTTGAGCACAAACTATGTTTCAGATCTTCAAATGCTCATTTATGCTCCTTCCCCCACACAAACTTGGTCCTACCACTTCCCTTGGTCAAATGGCTAAGGGCCCCAGGAAATATGAGAGAATCCCAACACGAACCATCGGTAAAAATTGGCGAGTCCTAAGAAACTTCGAAGATCGGTCAGTGTGGTCGGGGCTCGCTAGTCACAGATTCTTTGGATCTTAGCTAGATCAACATGTATCCCATGCTCATCAATAATGTAGCCTAGGTATTGGACCCTATTCATTCCAAAAGAGCATTTTTCCAAGTTGGCATAAATCTTGTGCTTCCGTAGAGTTCTCACAACCTATTGAATATGCCACATGTGCTCCTCCCACGTTATGTTGAAGATGAGGATGTCATCCAAATATACTACCACAAAGGAGTTGGTGAAGGGTCTCAATACATTGTCCATCAACCTCATGAAAGTGGCTAGTACATTTGTTAAGCCAAAGGGAATGAATATCCATTAGTAGAAACCTTCCTTAGACTTGAAGGTTGTCTTCCAGACATCCATTGGTTCGATGGGAACCTGGTGGTAGCTAGACTTCAGGTCAATCTTTTTGAATAAATTTGCCTCCTTGAGTTGGTCAAGAAGGTCATCAATCCTAGGAATGGGATAATGGTTCCTGACAGTGATTTTGTTTAAGGCTCTGTAATCAATGCAGAGTCACCATGTCCCATCCTTCTTATGCACTAGTTTAATCGAGCTTCCAAGGGGGAGGAGATGGGTCTAATGTGCCCCTTTTGAAGAAGCTCTTGGATATACCATCTAATTTCGTCATTCTCCATCAACGTGCATCGATAGACTGGTCCATTAGGTAGAGGTACGCCAAGGGTCAGATCAATTGGATGCTTGACAGTGAATGTGTTGATACCACAGGTGAGCGAAGACTCTACCGTATTCTTCTACGATCCCATCCACTTTGCCTTCTGTTGCAAGAGAGGTGTTGTGTAGAGGCCACAGAAGTGGTGATGACCTTCTTCTTAATGTAAACCGCGGATCGCAAAGAAGATGAACTTCCCGATGTGAGAAATGACCTTCTTGCATTGGCAACATGAATTAAGGGAAATAGCGGTAGGAGGTGTCACCCTCACGGGATCGTAATACAATTTTCTGCAAAGTAATAATAACGCCGGGGTTTAGTCATACACACAAAATGATGCTTCCACAAATATGATTTGTCCTAAAAGACATCACAAACTTCAAGGGGAGAAAATATCACATAGTACCTCATCAGGTGAAAGGAAGCGATGTCGTGGACAAATGACAGCGAACAGCTGACACAAAGATCTTCCTTGAACGGTGATGGTGCAGGGTTTAATGAGTGTGGTGTCGTGGCGAGTTCAGCAACGATGACCTCTACTGAAATTAGGTCTTTCTGACTATCATTGTCGACAATTAAGTGAATCGGATCCCCCTTGACCCATATCTGCTAGTGAAATAGGCATTCCCATTCCTTCAGTTCTTCTGGTTAAGCTTGGATGGAATTGGTGGTAGCGACTATGACACTAGGTTCAACATCGATAATCCGATTCCATCCTTAGGTTGATTCTGAATCAGAATCGGCCTCTGAATCACAATCCTTCAACTCGGCGAAGTGCGCTTAAAGCGGCATTCATCGGTGTTGTGCCAAAAGAGTATATGGTACTCACACCATTTTTGTGTCCTTCTTTGTCTTCTCATTTCACTTATTGAAGCTTGGATGGATTTTTCTGAGGAGACCATTGTGACAGTCCCTACTATGTGGGTGGGGTTTCCTTTTCCTTTGCCCCATTGAGGGGTTTTGAGATCAAACTCTCGTTTATGTAGAACTACGCCCGATCTTGACGGCGTATCTATAAGTTGTGCCCAATGAGGCGACGTCCATGAAATCCATTTTTGTTTGAATGTACTATGCAACATTTCTGTTTGAATGTACCTATGCAAACAACCGGTATTTGAGCACCAGATGATGCTCATAATATTTGATACCCAATTTGGTGCGGAGGGTATGGAAAATATTGGTGAAGTCTTGTACTGTCTAGTCCCTTTCTTGACGTAGGGTGGTCCATCTGGTGTATTCATCCTCGTAGCTTCCAACAGGGTAGTACCATTCTTTAATGGTGTCTCGAAAGGAATCCCATGTAGGGGCCACTAAAAAATTTGCAGATTCCTCCACGACCCTTTTCTCAGAGTAAGTATCCCATCAGTATTTAACATGGGGAATGACCTTGAGGAGTGCAAAAGTGATCTTTTCCTGATTAGAAAAATTGTGGATCGAAAAATATCCTTCGACCATATTTAACCATTTATCTACATCATTCGCATATACCAGTCCTTTAAATATTGGAATATCAAAATTTACTTGTACCTTTAAGGTGGTTGCATGGCCGCCTGATGAAGATGCTTCTCCCGTGGGAAACCGTCAAAGTATCTACGCGAAGTTGTCCATCATTTCATTCCTTTTTCACGCGAGGGCTTCCTCAAGCAACATTTTAATAGGATATCTTGCTCCATCATATTTATTTTCATCTCCCACGGGTTGTTTTTGGGCTCGGTGCGACCGATCTGGTAATGGATCGATTGGTTTGAGTCCCAACTTCTTGTACCCAACCCTTGTCAAGGACATGCACGAAGAAAAATAAATGAAGAGAAGACCGCTCTGATACTGCTGAGCCATATTTAGGAGCGGAACAAACTGATTACATATTGAATACCATAAACACAGAGATAGGAAAAATAACACAAATATTCAGTGAACAATATCTTCTATTAAATAATGAAATAGGCTGAAACTGTAAAACTGCAGAACTGAAACTTGCTCGGATGGTGGTAGCTATCTCTGAGAAGAGATGTGGCTGCTATGCACATCCGCTTGAGTATAATGGATACCAATGAGGATTCAAAGGCCCTTTTCATATTACTCATGAATTCCAAAACCCTAGACATCCAAAAAACTAACCCTAGAAGGTGAAACACCAAAATTCATGTGGGCCCTATGGGTAAGTTGGTGTAATTTTGTACCTCAACTTCCTAGGGTCATAAAGTTTACATACGACCTCCGTTTTAGGCTCATGATAGCCTGTTGGAAAGGTCTTACAGAGAAATAAACATTCCTCCATCATACTTTGACTCCGTCTATAGTCTGACTATGGTGAGCCAAAAAAATAATTTTAAGGGCCTCAAAACAACCCTGAAATTACAACAAGATGTGTTGACATGAAAACATACAAAATAGGCCAGTTGGATTAGGCGAGAGGCCAATATTATCCACCTGAAGAATGAATGAGGCTTCATATAGACCCAAAAGTGTAGAACTCACAATTATAAAGCTGTACAGAAAGACGCGTTGAACAAAAATGGACACACGGAGCCAGTTGGAATAGGTGGTTTGCCACCAAAATCCATCTAGATCAATGTTTTGGTGTTTGGTCATTGTTTTCTATGATAGAGTCCACCAGCCGTAGACCTAGATGCCTTATGTGCTCATAACACCATTTTTGTACTTATATGACATTATATGATATTCAGGGGCTTTGGGCCCCACATTGTGTACTTATGGATCTCATTTTGATCTCTCTCTCTCTCTCTCTCTCTCTATATATATATATATATGCTATATTTTTGTGCGTTATATACTTTTTATGTGTTTTACTTGAAAATGAAAATATTTACATGTGAATGTGTGTGCTTACATTACTGGTGATGTAAATTCTAATCTAAAATATTATTAGCATAGGCATCAACTAGTTCATTAGCTCTCCAAGGAGCATGCTCATAACTAATAACATCAAATGAATGTTCTAGAAGATGTACCCTAAGGAAAATGTGTAACAACACCGGATCATGTATTCGAAACAAACCATTTAATTGCGAGACCACCAACTATGAATCCAAGAACACTTGAAGGCAATTAATTCCACGTGACAATGCATATCGCAAAATATCAACAATTGTGTTATACTCAGTGACATTGATAAGGGTTTCCCCGAGACACACAACTCCAACGGACACCAACTGTTTTAAAGGTGAATAGATTACCCACACAACATATGTTAATTGTCGAGTATGGAAGCTAGTGCCATCTATAAATCCAAAGTAAACCAATGACTCTTTAGGCATCTTCCACACAATAGAAGCACATCAATCACTAACACAACAAGGAGGAAAAAATGTTCTAAACAAAACTATGTACAAAATAGACAATAGTTACAAAACGTGATAACACTCAATTCTTCAGGATCAAACGTAGTACTTCTCAAGATAGAACCCATTTCTAGGCTCTGGCAACACATTACCTTCATAATCAACGAGCTCATAATATCCTTTCTCCAACACTTGTCGCAAGACATATGGGTCGTACCACATTGGGTTGAATTTTCCTGCCCACAAGGGTTCCTTATCCTGGTCATAGACCAACACAAGGTTTCCCTTAGAGAAAACCCTAGGACAAACATATTTATCATACTGATACTTAACACAATTCTTGTGTGCCTTGTTTTCTAAGGCTGCATCTTGACATTGCTCATCAAGATGTTTGAGATAGACTAGGTGCTCCACGAGATGAGTTGTATCAGGAAGAAGCTTGACCGTGATTTTTAGTGAAGGGATCTCACATTCAATTGACAAAACTCCTTCCACTTCATGGACAAGTTGGAAAGGAGAAAAACTAGTAGTAGTTTTGATTGAGGTGCGATAAGGCCACAATGATGGATATATCATCAACTGCCAATTCGTTCGGACCGAGTTAATCATTCTTTGTAACAACCCTAGTTAAATAATTGCTTAAGGTTTATCAAGTATAATTAATTAAATAATTATCTGTCCTAATGTATATTAGTTAAATAATGATTGTTTATTAATAATATTAATTAATTAGTTATTTATTGTTTAATATATGTTGATTAATTAATTAATTAACTCATTTAATGTTTGGGTAACGAATTAAAAGTTTAATAATTTTTAATTTTATTAATAGAAAACTTAACATATGGAGGGATAAGGCATTGAATGGAGGGATAAGGCATTAAATGGAGGGATAAGGTGGGTGGCATTGAATGAAGGGAGGAGGCGGTGAATGGGAAGGAGGATATGAGGGGGTAGAGGCATTCAGGAGAAGCACTTTTGGAATTTTGGGGAAAGGAAGCATTATTTGAGACTAGGGACTGTATTTTTCTGGTTGGTATTTTCTGGTTTGGATTTTGGGTGGACTGTTACAGGGGAGCATCGGTTGCTGGGAGTTTTTGGCTCGGGGGCCAGGAATCCTCATGGAACCCTAGAGCTAGGGAGCTGGATAGGCTATGTTCCTAGCTGGCAGGGAGGAAAGGTTTGGTTTTGGGTAGAGTTTGGGCAGAGCAGCAACGAGGACAGACATAGATTGGAGAAATAACATCAGTCAGAGGTATGTATTTTCATGATTACGCTGTGTTAGGTGGTTATCATCATGTTGTTGAATATGCTTATATGCTAAATAATGAAATTGCTTATACGTTGAAAGAAATTTTATGTTTAAATTTATTAAATTTTAGGTTCTGCTAGATAGGACCCTACACATGGTACCAAAGCCTTGGTTTAAAATCTGGACCCAAGGGCCTACCTACCCACCCAGAAATTTAAACCAACCCCACCCAGAAATTTAAACAACTTTTTTTTAGTTATATTGAAACCCTGAATAAATTGTTTAGGGTAGATATATATTGAAATCATTCCTGAAAACCTGTAACTTGAAAACCTTGAGAGAGGGGCCCTGAAACCCTTTAATCAAATATAAATCTGGGCCCGAGGGCCAAGCTTAGACTCAAAGCTCCAGCTCCAGCTACACTTAGCCTGCAAGCCAAAAATCACATTTTTTTTTATTTACACAGATCTATATATAAACAATATGCCCATTTGAAAGTAGAGTAGTATAATATTCTACACAGCGAAAGTATTAAGTGAATTTTAACACTTGATTCAATTAAACAAAAAAATAGTTAAACAAAAAAAATAATAATGGGTTGTCAAATCCTGGAACCAAGGAAGTTGTGAAACCATATGCAAGGGACTGAAAATGGGAGATGTTAGAGACTTCAACCAGAATCCTACCTCTCCAGATGGTTCAGAATATGACAACGGGCTTGAACTAAGCTTGTGCCTATCATGTGGTGGATCTACGAGCAAAGTGAAGGGCAAAGAACCTAATTCTAGTGAAGGAAAAGAAAAATTGAAAAAATGGTAAATCTGGTGTTAAAAATGCATTTCTAAATCATTTTCTTCAAAATTGCAATGGAGAGGAGGAAGATATTGGGAAACAAAAGGCTGGTACTTTGCCTCTACAACAGGAAAACTTTACGATAAGTTTAGAAAAAGAAAAGTACTTTAGAGGAGCCACAAAAGTCAATGGTGATGCATACGAGTCAACTACTGTTTCCAGGTTTTGGAGACACAGGGTGTGCGGCAGAAACTTTAGAACTGCCAAATGCTTCTCCTCAACAAGTTCTGTCAAACTTTTCCTCAAAGAACAGTCATGTAGAAACTCCGGGGAATCTAGGAAGAAAAGGTGATATTAATGTTATGTCGAGAGAACTTCAATTTCCACCACATGCAATAGCAGGATAGTTCACGCAAAATAATTTGCCTACTCATTTTGTAGAAGCCTTTGGGAAGGGAAGTGTGATGTTTTGGCAGGCTATTGTACAATCACATGCTATGACAAATTCTCTGATTCAACACTCAACTCAAATTGTTGGAATTCAATCTCCTTCCCTGGGAATGAATCCATCCCTTCAATTGGATATTACACAGGACAAACAGTTTAAAGGCATGGAGAATGAAAATACTGATCAACAACAAAGGAAGTCAGTGGTGCAGCAACACTAGTGAGATGATGTATTGGAGAATCATAAGAAAGAAGAGATGAGGGAAGCAAGAAAGAAGCGTAAAATTCTAATCGAGGAACAAAAACAACCAAAGAAAATGAAGAAGGAAGATGAGAGGTTTGGTCCACATGGTTTCCGCAGGCCTAGAAGGAACACACGGGTTCGTGGGTGGGAAATGCCCACTCCATCACTTGCTGATATGGACAGATCTAAGAGTACTCAGGATGACCATGATGAAGCCAA
Source organism: Picea sitchensis (assembly GCA_010110895.2). Classification (NCBI taxonomy): domain Eukaryota; kingdom Viridiplantae; phylum Streptophyta; class Pinopsida; order Pinales; family Pinaceae; genus Picea; species Picea sitchensis. The sequence goes on along the minus strand of SNQJ01S0065188.1, from coordinate 5,495 downwards.
TCAAGCACCTGATATAAGTTTTAACTTTCAACGAGAAAGGGGCAGGAATACGAAGGAGAATCCACGAGGAATCCCACAACCATGCTCTTTGCAAAGCGCACAAGGAAACAACCCACAGGCTCGTTGCTTGTTTGTGCCTTCAAGCACCCAAGAACAAGAGCTAGGGCATCGAAAACACTCACACCAACTGCCATGGAGGAGCCCATGAGCCAAAACAATGCACACCACATAAAAAAAAAAAATACAAAGCCAAGCACATGTAACACAATACAGGTCGGTCTAGACCGAGCGTCCAAGCGCTAAGCTGCAGAAAGAAAATAAATATATATATATATATATTGGCCTAGGGCCAACCTCCAAGTACTCAACACTGATAGTTAAGAACACAAGCCTAGCGCTGAACACGAAGCCCACGAGGAGCATAGAAGGTGCACAATGCGTCAAGCATTAGAACACAACCAACGCACAAATCATTTACCAAAACAATATACAATCCAACGCTCAGAGCCGAGCATCGAGCCACCAAGGGAGGAGACGCAGGCCTTTATCCAAGCCATCAAGGAGGAACCACGATAGATTCCATGGGTCGACATTGTGCACAACATGTCAACGCGACCTGCAACCACACACACAACCCATTAGCATTATATTAGCATAACCTACAATTCAACCTCAAACCCAAGTCCTAATAAGAATAAAAGCATGGCCTACTTGGTTGATGTAAAATTTTGGGAAACATCTGCATAGAACCAGAGGGTTTCACAACAGAAACCACATGCCCACCCTGAAACAAAATCTGATCAATGGGTTTGTGAACCATACCTTTTCATCGCAATTAGCACAAAGCGCAGCCTCATCCACTGCACAGGAAAAACTGCGTTGCCGCTTCTTCACAGCTACCACAAAGAGCTCACATATTTCTCCTTCTTTTTATTTTTATTATTATTATCTATGTTAATACAAGGAAGCCCTGTGCTGTGTAGACCTGGACTATTCCATGGATCAAACCCATTCCCTTTCCTTTCAGACCAGTACCTGAAACTGGTGCGTTAGACCAACTCGACGTCTTGAGGTTATTCATGTGCGAGGCGTAGTACATAGAAAATGGGTCCGTGGGCTCTTCCCTTTTCCCTTGTGTTAGCGTTGTCGATTGTTGCGTTCAGACCAGCGTTGAACCCCGGAGGAGGAGCCATGAGAGACCACCGGCAGATGCAGGAGTAAGCTTGAGGTTTGGGCCCGATTAGGGTTGTGTAGTCGTTTTTTTTTTATTATTTTTTTTTACTATTATTTTTATTTTAATTTATCTTGGGCAGGCGGGAAATGGGGGAGGTGGGCACGTAGGCCTCATGCACCCACGATGCCCAATTCAAATGATTTTTTTTTTTAATTATTTTTAATTTCTTTTAAAATTTNCCGATTAGGGTTGTGTAGTCGTTTTTTTTTTATTATTTTTTTTTACTATTATTTTTATTTTAATTTATCTTGGGCAGGCGGGAAATGGGGGAGGTGGGCACGTAGGCCTCATGCACCCACGATGCCCGATTCAAATGATTTTTTTTTTTAATTATTTTTAATTTCTTTTAAAATTTCTCTTATTTATTTTTATTTTTATTTTTTAATTAATTCTTTTAAATTACGTTTAAAAAAAAATAAAATTATTAAATTGTTTAAAATTTATTTTAAAAAAATGTTAATTATAATATATATATATATATATATATAAAGTTATATAAAAAAAAATACTAGGGTTCATGAGTTTTGAACCCACGACCACCACTAAGCCCAAGCGCCTTGACAAAGCACCCTAACATCAACACACCATGTATACGCCTTTATAAAATAAATTCATATATATAAATAAATTAATTATCAATAGTAATAAAGTACTATCCTGAAGTATAATCCCAATTATCCAACTTAACCAAGCATTGAGTTCCATGCCCACAACCATGGAGCCAAGTGCCAAGCCCTTCCATTCCATTTCACAAGCCAAAGACAAGCACCAAGCCCGCAAGGGAGCATATTGTGCACAACGCATTAACATTATGAAATTTTAATGTTAATAATGGGTTTGAAACCTATGATTATTAATCATATATATATATATATATATATATCCCTATGATTAATGAATGTAATAGTGTAACTTTATAATTTATAAAGGTTAAAAGTCCTTGTAGAGTAGCGGGAGTTAGATGCATGTTATGGGAAATAGTCAGGATAGAATAGGGGTATAATAGAAAGCACCATATAAGGGATCTGATGCACTGTGGCGAGTGTGGTACAGTGCTAGCGTAACTACCATGCGAGAGGGTCCATAGTTTTCTTAGGCGAAGACAACAAGCATAGACGATTTAACCCTAACCTAGCCACTTCCCCTAAAGAGAGTAACATCTGTTTACAGACAAGTAAAAAAAACTTACGCCTAACCCTATTTTCTAGTCTAAGTTGCGCAAATGTGAAATGTTCTTGAA
>SNQJ01S0065187.1:0-29632 GCA_010110895.2 Picea sitchensis | reverse complement strand
GGGGTGTGTTTCTGCAAAGATGGGGGAAATTCAGAAAAGAGAGAGAATAGGTCTAATGAGGAGGATCCAATTTTTTTTAAGATGAGGTGAGGTATGGAATGGAACTAGAAGAGCACAGGAGAAAAAGAGTCGAGAGGTATGCAACAAGAGTTGAGATAAGATGGAGAGCAGAAGAGAAAGGTGGAAAATAATTATCTAGGGGCACGCAATGAGGTGTTGGGTCTAACATGAAGAGAAAAGAAACCACATAAAGTGGTAGTGCAGGATTGTATGTTGTGCCAGAGTGGAGCACCGAGGAGGATATGGCTGCAAAGAGGCGTGGCATAGAGGAGATGGTGTCTAGTAGGGATACTAGTAGTGATACTAGTATGGAACTAGGTGACTAATTTCACACCCCTTGGCTATTGCAGAGTGCCACAAATTTAGAATAAGATGAATCATAGAGCAGTGGTGCGCTGATAAAAAGAGAAGATGGCACATGGAGTAGTAGTGTGTTGTTTGGATAAGGTGATTGCATGTGAAGTGGAAGTGCACAGATCAGACTAGGAGACAACGTGTGGATTTGTAGTGCATAGGTCAGCCCGAAAGATAGAGCATGTATTTGTGATGTGCATTTAGGACATGAAGGTAGGGTGTAGAATGTTGGTGCAACAGAAGAAGAGGATGACGAAGACTCCCCTTGTGGTGGGGGAGACGAATTGATGGTAATAGATGGTCTTGCACGATTGCAAGTAGATAAATCTATAGGTCACCTTGTGAGAAGTTTCAGAAGAAGATGGACTTACTCCCCCTTTATGCATTTTTAATCAAGAATAAAACATAGTAGATAGTGAAGAGATAGGAGTAGAAGAAAGAGAAGAACAAGAGAGAAGTGATGAGATGAGTGACGAAGAAGGTGAAGTCAACAATACTTAACCCCAAGTGATAATGACATTGAAAATTCTACCCAATAACAGTTAGATAAGAGGAAGTAGCTCAATTTCGAATATGGTGAATCGAGACAATACATTGAGGTTTCCCGTGTTCCATGGAATGGGTAAGGATGATGTAGTGAAACATTGGTTTAGCAGTGAAGAAATCTAGTTTTTAAAGAGAATTACAAACAAAGCAGCTAAAATTATCTGAGAATTACAAACTCGAGACCAATGAAGTTCCAAATCTAGGACATGCAACAAAAAGAATGGTTCATTGTGGGGTTACTCCCCCATATATGAGTCCCTCTCACCCAACAAAAGGTGATGACTCAGGAAGAGGCAGTCAAAATCATGATGCACTTGGAAGCTACGACCTGGATGCACGTAGACATTGGTCGGGTTGGCACAGGTTCAATCGCAACTAGCGAACCTACTGATACAGCTGCAAAATATGGCCAAGACTAAATTCGTATGAAAGAATCTATGGTGTACTACATGTTACTCTAAGGGGCATCGCCGAGATGAGTGCTCAGTCCTTCTGAATTATGTGGTGATAGGTGTGCCAAGTCCATTTCCATATGGAAAGTTAGAATGGTGCAAGATATGTAGACAATGGGCCATGTGCCACCCCACTATCCCACATTGCAGAAATACCAGACGACGACGCACACTCCATTCTGTGAGTTTTGTAAATACGATGACCATGCTGTCAATAGATACCACTCCCTCTAGTTAATGTAAGATAATACCCGCAATGCATTCTGGGTAGACCCCGAATATGGATGAGGAGGAGGTATACCCCCCACATGTTTTAGTTGTGGTGAGATTGGTCATGTCTCATGATTTTGCACCAAACTGCACATTCTTTGTGCCTATTGTTATAGTCTTGAACATATAACTGAGGATTCTCTCGACTTACGGAAGAAGTGGGAGGACAAGAAGACCAAATGTAACATGGTGCATGTTAAGCCGCATAAAAGCAAGAAGAAACGAAAGGAGTCTGACATCTGGATAGTCACCCATGGAGGGGCGAAGATAGAGGCAGACTTTGAGCATGGTGAAGGCCTGGGTCAACAACCATATGAAAATATTAGGAAGGCAACTCAACCCCCTCCAAATTTTGATGCTTCTCAGTAGAAGTAGTTTCTATGCAATGCACTCGAAGAGGAAAGAGGGAAGAGGAAAGAGCACGCAAGGATACATAACACATGACTCAGAGGTCTCTTGAAGAGGAACAGATCCAGGAGGAAGTGTAGAGGGTGACACAAAGGTTTCTAGAAGAAGGTCGTATCTACAAAGAGGTGTAGTGGGTGACTTAGAGGTCACTGGACGAAGCTCACACACGTGAGGAATTGTAGTGTCCGATGCAAATATATTTGGAGGAGGTTCAAGTGCGCGATGAAATACAACACGTGACCCAAATATCGATAGAGGAAGCACACATATATATTATGTTGCGATGCTCCAAGTAAAAACAATATGAAGAACAATGTTAGGAGGATTTACAATGCACAACATGTGCATAAGCCTTGTGCGACTTAAGTCACATGGAATAGGCCAAATATCAAGTCAATACATTCTTACATTGTTTTTTGTGATTGCTTACATATCCATAAGATACAAGTAAGTTGATCTATATGTTATATACTTGAATGAAATAACAGGGAGAGTGGACTAACATATCCGCTCCACTGCTAGAAAGAGATGTATGCCATGTTAGCAAGAAAAAACACATTGTCTATGAATTTAAGATGACAACAAAGCTTGGTGGATAATGGATCTGGGATCCGACGTGAACATTTTTCCCTAGAATTATTGGGAAGTGATGGGTAAGCCTAATTTGGTCTGGTCACCCATCGAAATCCAATTGGCCAATCAATACAAGATATACCCCATAGGCCGACTGGAGCAAGTGGAAGTGAACATATAAGGAGTGAAAACAAAGGTTGAATTTGAAGTCATCAAGATCATGCATGATTTTGATCCATATCTTGTGTTATGGGGGATTGACTAGGCCTTTGACAATAATGGGGTGTTAAATTTGAAGATGAGGTAGATCTCTTTTTAAAATGATGCCCTGCGCATGATTGCGCCACTAGATCCATATGAGGGAGACTGATACAATGATCCCATGGATGTGGATGTATGGATCTCGGTCATTGAAAATATTTACAAAATCATGGGACACATGGAGGACTACATCAACCCCACCGTAGATGGAGATTTAAGTTGGATAAGTGTCAAGTCTTATGACATGAGTTCTAAGGATGCCCCGGATAGGTGGAAAAATAATATATATAAAATATCAACAAGGAGGTGTGTGCATATATCTGTAGAAGAGCACATGGAATACTTTGGCTCCTATCAATATGATGGGTCAGATCATGTGGACACATTTATTGCATGGGTACAATGCATTCTAGAACATTAAAGAGATTTCACCCTGGACATAGTGCTTCTAGGAATTTCCACGCGTTGGTGAGATGCACGTCGAGAGACACAAAAGGAATTGGTAGTTTTTGAAATATCTATGCGGGAATGATTCATTCCAGACATGGAAATGAAATGATATATGTTTTCTTGTGAAATGTGGTGGGTAGCCAAACATCTGCATAAAATTTTCCATAAATATGTCTCGACACCGCACAAGAGGATTCAAAAGAAGGACACCTTCCTAGAACCAATAATCCCCATCACACTGTGAAAGGAATTAAATGTGTAGGGGAAGGCTCTACTACAATATCCTCGCTAAATGAAACATCTTTGTCTTATCCTAACACCGCTAACCCCATTGAGAAAATAGAAAAAATATATGGGAACTACCTAACCTGTGATACTAAGGGGTAAGAACATAGAGGATGGATACATGTGAAGCAGCGTTGCAACTTACCTGGGGCTGCCGCACTTCTGTAACTTCTCGGAAACCACACAGGGAGGCATAGAAAACATGTGTGATGCCTCTCGAAAACTCATAAGTGTGCATGCATGAAAATGCCCCATTCAAACTTTGGGCCATGTGGTCCCAAGATTCTCACATATAAATATCATGATGTTTCCATTGTAGATTACCTGCATAGCATATCACCCCCAAGTACACCATCAATAGATGCAACGACATTCCCAAAGAACGAAAATGCATGGCGGTTAACTTGGTCATTAACTAGGATTTACTTCCTAAAGAATGCTCTGATGTACATGCTTGTAATTGACGACAATAACAATTAACAAAAACCCCAATAAGATAAACAAAGGATGGTATTTCCAGAATACTGTACAAATCGATATGCCAAACGTCAGTTACAACTATTTCTGACCCACCGCTTAGTTGTCCCACAATACCCATTTGACAACTTTATGCCTTTTCCATTAATACTACCCCCCTTCTCACATTTTTTCAGGGACCCTCAACCCTCCAGAAGAATCATGACCATGACCCTCTTCTTGGCTTGATCCAAATAGAACAAACAAACAAGCATAGAATGATGCTCTCTCTTGAGGATCCGTCACCTCTCTTCTGCAGTTGGGGGTGGATGGGGAAATTTAATATGCTCCCCCATTCACCTCCACAGACACCAGTGAAGGTTCGGAGCCAAGAACTTGGCACCAATCATAACTTTCTTAAAATAAATATGAGCGACTCTTACTCCAACTATTTGCCTTCATAACTTCAGCAGTTGGCTCGGGGTTGAGCCAGATAATAGTGGTGACGGCCTGTTGACACCCAAAGTCTTGGGTTCATTTCTTTGCGCATGCACACATGAAATTCTACATGATGATTCCATAGTTTTGTGTGTGCCTAAGGAAATGCATGAGGAATAACATAGAGTGTGAACCGGACCGAGTTTTGTAAGTTGCGCTGAAAAACAAGAAGATGCCTGCTAGAATCAAGAGGAATCATTAGGAAATTTCCCTGAATGATTACTGCTAGCATCATACAGAGATGTGGGACATCCAGAGAACAAGCTATCTAGGAAGTTAAGATTGCCCTTGATGCAAGAAGTCTATGTTGAGTGATGATAGGCACCATAAGTGTGTGATGTAGTTTTCTCATACAAACGAGTGAATCAGAGTAGAAGGAGACAATCCTCCCTAGTAGATAAAGCTATAAAAGGAAGCTCTAACATCAGAAATGGAGATATTTTTTAGTTATCTTAGCTAGTTAGCTAGTGAGAATAGTGAGACATTGAGAATATTGAGCCTTCAATATCGAGCTCACTCTGAGCCTGTTGTATTCTTGTAATGCTTTGAATATAGTTCTCTGTTTATTATATGTCTGAGTTTTGAACAAGGGTCCATTGTGCAACATTTTGTAATTTTGAGGTTTTATATTGCAAAGATATGAAATTATATGGATGTCATATGTATCTTTCATAATGTATATTTATGATGTGAAGGAATGCTTCCAGTAATAAAGTTATGATAGTTATGATCTATTCTATGCCTATTATGTATGAGTTGAATATGTGTGTGTGTTTTTTTAATTCTTAGTCATAATAGTTTATCAAACATGAGCTACATGGATGCTAATCATAGTGACTTTTCATGTGTTTAAGCCTTCATCCCTGTCACAAGACATTATGGTCTCTGTGATCCTCTCTGCATCTCGATTGATACCTTCGTTGACCTTGGCTGAGGATTGATATGTTGGTGCTTTGGGGTTTTAGTTGGAAAAATTTGGATGAACCCCAGGTCTAAAACTCCCCAACATTAAGAAGGATGATATGTTCACAAGCGTGGAACAAAAGTTCCCAACAATGGTATACATAACTTATCTAACTTGTAAAGTATCCCATATTGTAGATTGTATTCATTTCCTTCTGGATCAACAACAATTTTATCCTTCAATGACTGGAAAACATATCCAAAATCAGCATCCTCCCTTTAATCTTCACTCAAAATTTCATGTGTGAAGGGATCAAACTACATGATAACTCCCACAAATGGAATTTTTGCATGGTTGGTCTTGACATCATATCGACCCATGTTTTTTTCACACCTTTCTTATATTTGATAAGTAGGTTTAATTATCTCAAACATACCATCCACTTATAATGTGTAGCCTACTACATTTTTCTTTGACTTTGCAAGTATTAAAATGGTTGGTCGCTAGTGTGGATAATGGGTTCCTTCCCTAAGAGATTGTTTTTCCACTTCTTGACTACCTATAGTATGCACAATAACTTCTTGTTATATGTAGGGTAGTTTAGGACTACTCCATGGAACAACTCTAAATGGTAGAAAACTAGTATTCCTCCTTGCATAAGGATTTCCCCCATGTAATACCTATTTTATAAGGTTCAATCTAAATATGTTGTTGCAAATTATTCATGTCCAACACTAGTGCTTAGATATTTTTTCTCTCCCATTATTCAAAATACCTATGTTGTTGTTTTCCCCAATGAAAGCTATTGTATTTTGTTGGTATGTCATGCGATGGTTCAACTACCACTAAAAATCATGAAATGAGCATGGTGTTGACATTAAGAATGAACAAACTCGCACCTCAGCATTAGCCGAACACTCTCTCACAACAAAGCATCATGTGCGCTTAGAAGACACCAAAATATTAGCAAAAGAAGACTACCCCCTTAAATGAAGAATTAGGGAAGCAATCGAAATCATCAAGAATCCCAATAACCTAAACAAAGACAACGGTCTGAATATTAGTGAAAGTTGGATTCCTCTCATTCGGGAAAGAATATAGTAAAATCTTGATCCCTAGGACTCAAGAACTTGCACCAATTTCTAATGTTTCAATACTGGGTTTTAACCTAATTTCTCCCCTAGACTATTAAAATTAAAAAAAATAAAATCTAATTTAATAACTAAACTAACTTAATTAATACCAATAAACATCATTAAATTTTTATGATTTATTACCTTAATCTCCTATAAAATTTGTTACCACTATTAAAATTAATCCTAATTTAAACCTAAACTAGCATATAACATTAATAATAATATTAATATTACCACTATTAAAATTAATCCTATTTTAACCTAAACTAGCATAAAACATTAATAATAATATTAATATTAATTGGATTGTCAAATTAAATTAATTTTTACCTTAACTTCCTCTTACCTCTCCTCATAACTTACCACTTAATATATTAATTAACAAATAATTTTTATTAAATGCTTCGTTTTGTTTGTATCATACAAGATAAAATTTATTATTAAAAACTTTTATTAAATCCTAGGGTTTCACATAGCCGACATTTAGGTTTCCTCTACTCCACTTTAGTATTTATTAGGGTTCTTCTCTTGTATTTTTCCATAAGCTTTTATGTCCTGAAGATGGATCATGTTGTGGATCTAAAACATCGACAAACAATCGTGAATACTATGGTTCTTCTGAAAACTTCTGAAAAACAAAACTCTCACCACATAAATCTTAACTATTAGTCTTCAAATTAATTGCCATGGTATTAGTATACACTATGTAAATACATGTGTTGAAGTTGAACACAATGAGACACTGTTTGATTACCGGTCATTAATGTATAATATTAAAAAATGCAAGACAACCCACTGATAATGACAATGGGCATCAAAGTACCTAGTACAATATAACAAGTACAAATAAAGGAGTTGATCTCGAACACTTGGTAGAATCTACTGATTAGGGGACATTGAAGAATTCCCACTTTCAATAGCGAGGGAAACTGACCCTAATGAATACAAGCCCCAAGGTACTAATAAAGACTCTAGATCCCTATCCCAGAGCAAGATGTGCCAAATTCAATAGGTAGAGATTTGTTGGAAGGAGGGAATTAAGGCACCCCCCATCATCCAACATGAGGTGTAACATAAGGATAAATATTTGGAAGAAATTAGACAAAAAATATTGAAAGGACCCACCACGAAGTATGTCTCTCACATGCACCAGATGGAAATAGTGCATGAAAGTCACCCTCTAAATAACAACTAATAATGAAAATTTCCAATAAAGGCGAGGAAACCACCAATGGGGACAAATGAAATCCAAGGTATTGTATGAATCCCAATGTGTGAATAATGTTCTTTCCTTTGAACATAAGGGAAACCAATTAGTTAGCGACCAATGATGAAATGTCATATGTTGAGCACAAGGTCACCTATCAATGATGTAAACAGGGAAAGGGTGCAACTCTAGGTCAAACTCTTAGAGAAATGTGTCATAGTTGATAAGGGATGACCCGCCAACAAGAATTCAATGGGGACCTTCCATATCAACATGAGTATAGGAAAAATATGTTTGTGATTCTGAGAAATACTTTACATACGGGAAGACCGACTTGCAAAGTCATGAATTTTGAGGAATGGATGACACATGCTAAACTTCCTTAGAAAAAAAGCACGGCAAACCAAAGTGACTTAGGAAGCATGGAATAAAAAAATGAACATTGACATAAGTATATGATGTAAGAGGCATAAAAAAAATCTCCACAGTGATAGGAAGAACAACCAGTTGGAGGAGTATCAGCTATGTGTAACTAGTTAAGTTTCCTAAAGCCATACTAAACCCAAATTGTTGATACTAGACTCAAAACTTTGTTCTTTGTTCAAAGGAGATTCGACTATTTCCAATAACTAAAAAGAAGACTTGTTCCCATGCTCTCTTTTTTTATTTGACTTTTTTTCTTTTTCATATTAGAAATCCTAAAAAAGAATAAAAGAATGCTAAAATACATGGAGGAAACGAGTGTCATGGATAAACAAACTAGTTCCAAGTGCAAAGAACATACCTATGCTCAATGCAAGAAAACACATGCATGATATGAAAAATTGGGGAATGTTTCCTCAAGGATAGAAGTTTCAAATGCAAAAGAAAACATTGCAAGGCTAGCAACTGATGATAATGCATAAGAAAATGGTTAAGTGACAACAAGCTGAAGCTAGAATTAGGCTCAAAAGTGTGACTAGTAAATATGCAATGCAATTACAACTTGAACACAAAAGTATGGGAGCCCCGTGAATAAATATCCAGAATAAGATTGAGAAGAATATGAGGCTTAAATTCAATGTCATCATGGGACTAAACATGACTCCTAAGCCTAATAAAATACTTCAACATGAGCACCAAAAGGAAAATCAAGGTGCTATCTAGGATTCCCATGAATGGTAGGTTCTACCACAAACAAAATGACGCTTAAAATCAACGAGAAAAGGGTTATGTCATCAGTAAGTGGGGTCAACCATAAGGTAGATTTATAATATTCATTGTTTGTGCAAAATCCAAGGCATAAATAACCTACCCTATATGCGAGTGACAGAAACATTACTTGAACATAGTCGAACAAATGGACCGAAAGACATACAAAATGTCATTGTTGATCAAATTCCCTAAAAGACTAGACTCAAACGATTATATACACTCAAAATTTGGTTCATTAGGTGTCCAAAAACTAAAATATAACAAAAAACTATACAAAAGTGGGTAAACATTTCATTAAAATAGTGAAAATTACCCAAATTACCATTTAATTTGAGTTTTTTTTACCAAAATAGTGAAAATTGGTGTGAAAACCCTCTGATATTTCATTGTCGATTGTGAGAGCTACAAAGATCAGAATCGAACACCATTTGAACCATGTTAGAAAGCTCTCTATCCTCTTCAATTTCATCCAATTTGTTTCCAATTTTTCATTAGGATTTTTAGTTTGAAAATGTGGAGGACTTGTACGCACCTCCCTTTGGCACGGGGCACAAACAAGTAGCCCTATATGTGCCTCCCCTTCATGATAGTCACATATGTGCGTGACTGTACTAAAGGGAAACTGTGTACATGTGCACAAAAATGTAAAAATAATATACTAACCCCTCTTTTCTGTTAAGTTTTGAGCTATTATTAGGTTTCTTTTCAATTTACTAGATAACAATAGCATAGGTAGGATCACTGAGAGAAACACAATCACAAGATACACAACATTTATCCCGGGAAACCCTCATGGGGGAGAAAACCCAGAAAAAACTTCCTTAATATAGATAGCCAATACAATGCCAAGACAATAAACCAAACACTAAAGAATATCCACCATTGAGCAATGCGCCTCTCTTCCTTCTTCTCCCAACTGCAACTACCAAATGTTATAAGAAAAATCTGTCCGTTGGGACAGATACGACCTATTCGACTGTGAATTAGGTTACAACCTTTTTGATAGCTCGACATGAGGCAGAGACTATCCACATTTCAGGTGGTCCTTTGCCTGAGGCAGTAATGAAGGGGGAAAAAGAGAGGTGAAAGACTTACAAGAAATATTTCTCAGGACCACCCACCCTAGGTGTTGTCCTCCCCCAGCTTCCTGGATGGCCAAAATGGCATGGGGGGTGAAAATTATGGACATGTGGTTTTGATTCGAAAGTTTTCCAAACATTATTTCACTTTACTTTTAATTCAAAGTGCCACCTACCTTGAAGAATGTGAAAATATTAAGATAAATGCACAACATTTGTAATTTATTTGAAACAAGAAAGCTATTAAAAGGGAATTGTGAGGATAAAATGCAATTTATTTGAAACAAGCAAGCTATTAAAAGGGAATTGTGAGGAGAAAATGCTATATTGAGGTAAATTTTAAAACTTAGTCCATCAATACTTGAAAATGGTTTGATTAACTCATAAGTCCTGATGGAAATTTATTGATTTGAATGGTTAATACTACCCTAATGGACTCATTGGGAAACTTTCAAATGATGAGATGCTTTGGAAGCAAATATTGGCTCGATGGAAAATTATTATGAACATTGAAATTCATCTTGATGAAGCTTGAAACACACCTAATTGACTCATTAGGTGAATTAGAAAGCTTGAAATTTAAAATTCTTTGAATGTTTCACTAAACACACCCGAAGTCTTTGTCAAGTGGGCTCAAAATATTGAACTTTGAAAATTGTAAGGATTCTTGATGGACCCACTGGGTGATTTTCAAAAGAAGGAACTTAAAAAATTATGAAAATTCCTAATAGAGTAATCTGGTAGTTTTTGTGAAAGTTCAAAATGACCTTAAAAAAATGCCCAAAATTATTATTGGGAAAATTTTGAAGATATGCTTTTGAAATCATCAAACGAGATCGATAAAGATTCAAAGAGAAGAAATAATATCAAAATTCAATTGATAGACTTATCAGGAAAATTTAGCAAAATTATACAATAGGCTAAAAGTTCCCTGATGGACTTATTGATTTTTTTTTGAAATATGAGACAATTTGAAAGTGAAAGTTTGTCCAATGGACTCATCAGGTTATACTAAAGAATTTTTTTTGAAAGGCATCATAGTTTGATAGATTGATCTTAATAAATAATTTGATTGCACATCCAAGAAAAATCAAATGAAAGTTGTCTACATTTAATCAATTGTAACAAAACTAACTACATTTGATAGGTAACATGCAAAACCCCATTTCATCCTAAAAATCAAGAGCAAGATAATGAAATTGAAAGCCCAATAAAATTGAGAAAAAGTGTGGAAGTGGGCGGGGGAGGATTTCAACAGGGGCTAGTTGAGGCCTCAACGATTGGTGGATTTCAACTTGGGGGTAGTTGAGGCCTCAACGATTGGTGGCATACTAGGTAAATCCATGAATCTCTAAAATGTGTTATTCAATCATGATCTAAAGAAATAAATATGTTAAATTTTTTTAGTAAAGATGTCATTATTTGCATGTTTTAATGATAGTAATAGAATAATTCTTTAGGAGTGAATACGAATATCACATACAATATCCTTTGTGGCTAGGGTTTACCCTAGCTATTTTCTGCACCAGAAAAATCTTTCCATCGTCTTCAACAAAAGTGTGATGTTTTTGCATGTGATTCATGTGGGATTTCTTCGGACCCAATCCACCTTCTGCTCCAAAAGTTTGATATCATTGCATGTGGCTCACGTGAAGGAATATGTCCTCTCTGTCAATTTTTCAAGCCTCACCGACCATATTTGCAAAGATGGGTGATGAAATCAGTGATTAAATAGAGGCATTTTATTCTTTGGTTCATACTTTGAACCCCCGGAATAGAAACTCGCCTCAATCCAGTCGATTTTTCAAATGATAAAATATATTCCACATTTGGACTTATCATCTTCGAAACCTCATATATCAATGTTATTTTTCGACGAACACGCTCTAGTGGGAAATTTTATTGGGTTATGGCCAAGTCCAAAGGTTGTGTGATCCAGATTTTATGAGCAGAATGAAATGAACATAGATTATTATGAACGAAATGAACATAGATTATTATGAACGAAATGAACATAGATTATGAGCAGAACGAGATGAACACAGAGACACAAGCAAAAATAATAGAGATACAGTAAAATTGGCTTCTATTCAATAAATAAATGTGTTGAATCTATAAAATGCAGATTGGAAACAAGCTTGCTAGAATGGTGGAAGCTTATCTCTAAGAATACATGCGATGGTTGTTCTCATTCGCAAGAAGATGATTACAATGAGTCTCTGAAATCATTTTTACAATAAACATGAATGCCAAAAACCTAGACATCCAAAAACCTAACCCTAGGATATGAAGCGCCAAAAGTCATGTGGGCCCTGTTGGGTTAAGTTAGTACATCAACTTTCCCGGGTCGTAACTTTTGCATACGATCTTCGTTTTAGGTGCACGATATCACATTGGAAAGGTATATCCAAGGACTACACATTATGTTGTCAAAATGTGACTCTGTTATTAGTTTGATTGTGGTGATCCCTAAAAACATTGTTTAGGGCCTTAAAACGACCCTGGAAGTTTAGGACTCGAAAACTAGGAAAAAACTGTCAAACTGAAAAACTACCAAGATGAGTTGTTTGGAATAGGTGGGTGGCCACCGATATCCACCTCGATCAATCCTTCCCCCTTAGAAAGCAATGGTCTCCATTGTGTTGATTTCCCCCATCATATGAGTAAATTTATGTTGAATTTGGCCACGGGTGAGCCACTTGCCTTGGTGTATGAGTTGCCATGCTTTGAAAACCCGATAAAGTTGGATCCTCTGCTGGTGAGTGCCCTTGACCTGTGTATCGACGATCTGATTTGTGGATTCTTGTTCCATGTAGTCAGGGTTGAGCTCTATTGGTTTCAATTTTTTTGTTATCTCTAAGGTGTCCAATAATGGTGGAAAATATGGCCAAAAGAGATCCACATTGAACACTAGGTGCAAGCCAAGGAAGGGGGGAATGTTGAGCTCAAAAAAATTGTCTCCCACAACCTTGGTGATGGTGTAAGGTCCATAACAGAGTGGAAGAAGCTTCCAATGGGGCCCTTTAAGGCGTTATTTCTGCAAGTTCAACCAAACTTTGTCACCCACCTAAACCTTGTGCGGCACCTGATGTTGATCATGGTGTTGCTTGTACTTGGCATTGTACTTTTGTAAAATATCTTGAACCTGTTGGAATATGTGTTGGATCCACTCAATGAACTAGGTGGCTTTGTCAGCTTTAGTTGAAGCATGGTACGAGTCTTCCTGGGTGGCCGCAAGGGGTAGTGCAAAATCCATGGGGCCCAATGGTTGAAATCCCAACCCCACTTGAAAGGGGTTGTGGTCGATTGAGTTGTGTATGGCTCTATTGTAGCTATGTTGAAAATAGAGAAGACTCTCATCCCATGTGCGGGGGTGTTTGGAATTGTACATGCGTAGAATATGTATGATCATCCAGTTGACTACCTCGGGTTGTCCATCCATCTAGAGGTGAAAGGCATTGGATTTGGTGAGCTTGGTGTCTACCAATGAACTGAGGCTCAACCAAAATGTGTTGAGGAACTAATTGTCCTGATATGAGATAATGGTTTGTGGGATCCAAAAATGTACCCACACTCATTCAAAAAATAGCTTGGGAGTGGCCTCCACTGTGATGCTCTTCTTGCAGGCGGCTAGAATCGCCATCTTGGAGAAGCAATCAACAACCACAGAAACAAAACCATTTTCCCGCTTGGTGGATGGAAGGCCCGACATGTATTCCATTGAGATGGATTCCTAGGGCCTGTCAGGAGCAGGCAAAGCGGTGTACATGCCTAATTTCTTAGTGGCTGGTTTGGAAATAAAACAGGAAATGCAGGACCTGATATACTTGTTGACATCCTGTCGAAGTTTCATCCAGTAGAAATGTTGTTGCAACACTGTCATTATCTTCTCTATGCCAAAGTGTCATGCCACCCAAATGTGGTGGGATTCCCGGATCATCTTCTCTCGCTCACTTTATGGAACGCAGGTATGGCCTAGATTGCACAACATCTCACCCTGAAGATGGAAATTAGTGATAGTTGTGTTTGCACCCAACATCTGGTAGGTGATGGCGAAGTTAGGATATGTCTCATAGAGGTGGGGCCTTCCGGAGGTCTCGTGACCGCAAGAGTCTAGCACTGTGGTGAGTGTCATGACTGAAGGTCCGTTGAGGCAATCAATGACCTGGTTGGTACTTCTTGTCTTATACTTGATGTTGAGGTGGAATTGTTGCAAGTATGTGGACCACTTCTAATGGTGATCATTCTACAATTTTCCTTGTGTCTACATGAACTGAGAGGCTTATGATCATTATGGATGAATGTCTCCTTCCCAAGAATGTAATGCCTCCACTAGTGGCAGGCTTGTACAATGGATTACATTTATTTGTCATAAGTAGGGTACTTATGGATGACATCTGATAGTGTCTCGCTATGATAATCCACGGGGTGTTTGTGCTGAGTCAGAATTTCATCCACAACATTGTATGAAGCATATGTCTGGATCTCAAAGGGTTGTTTTAGGTTAGGTAATGAAAGCACTGAGGTTGAGCACAATAGATGCTTCAAATCATTGAATTCTTGATGTTGGGACATGCCCCACACAAACTTTTCCTTACCACCACCCCTGGTTACTTGGTTGAGGGCCCATGCAATATGAGAAAATCCCAACATGAACCTACAATAGAAATTGGCAAGGCTTAAGAAGCTTCAAAGATCAGTGAGCATGGTTGGGGTTTTCCAGTCACAGATTACTTGGATGTTGGCTGGATCCACATGCACACCATGCTCATCAACAATGTAGCCTAGGTACTGGACCCTTTCCATGTCGAAGGAGAATTTTTCCAAGTTGGAATATATCTTGTGTTGTCGCAAAGTGTGAAGAACATGTTGAATATGTTGCAAGTGCTCTGCCCAAGTCTTGTTGTAGATGAAGATGTCATATAGATACACCATTACAAAGGAATTGGTGAAATTCCACAAGATATATTCCATCATCCTCATGAAATTTGTTGGGGCATTTTTCAAACCAAAGGCATGACTAACCATTCAAAAAGACCCTCCTTCGACTTCAAGGCAATCTTCCATACATCTATCTGCTCTATTGGGACCTAATGGTAGCCAAAGTTTATATCAATCATACTAAACTATTTGGCCCCCTTGATTTGATCAAGGAGATTGTTGATTCAGGGAATCGGGTACTGATTCTTGTCTATGATTTTATTTAGGGCCTGGTAAACAATACAGAGTCACCCGGTCCTGTATTTATTTTGCATTATCACAATTTGGCTTCCACAAGGTGATGATTTGGGTTGGATGTGCCCCTCTTGGAGAAGTTCTTGGATCTAACGCTTTATCTCCTCATTTTATAACATATAGTAGCGATAGACTGGTCCATTGGGTAGCAGTGCATATAGGTTCGGATCGATGGAATGCTTGACTTGGCAGTGAAGAGGTACCCCAGTAGGCGAGGAGAACATGTCTTTGTATTCTTCCACTACCTTATCCACTTTCTTCTTTTGTGTGGAGAGGTTGGTTGTGGAGACCCTAGATGTGGATGCAATATTTCGCTCAATTTGAGAGATAATCATGAAGAATATTAACTTCCTTGTATGAGAGATCACTTTCCTCCATTGCTTGGAAGAAATCAAGGAAATGGCACTAGGTGGGACTACCTCAGGTATCATGTACAACTTCATGTTCAAAGTAATAATAACATTGTGAGGCCTAGACTCGTATATAGCATGATGTTTCCATAAATAAGGTTGGCCCAAAAGAACGTCACAAAATTCAAGAGGATCAACATCAAACAATACCTCATCTTTGAAGGGCTTGATGTCATATGAAAGGAGGCCATGTTGGCTAATGCGAAGATCACTTCCTTGGCGGATCCATCCAATGGTGTACTAGGGATGCAGGTGTGGTGTTATCAATAGGGCTAGCTGCTCAAATACCTCCACTGAGATGAGGTTCTTCTGGCTACCACTATCAACGATGAAGTGTAGCATGGTGTCTTTCACCCACATTTGTGAATG
The DNA here is from genome assembly GCA_010110895.2 of Picea sitchensis. NCBI lineage: Eukaryota > Viridiplantae > Streptophyta > Pinopsida > Pinales > Pinaceae > Picea > Picea sitchensis. Next base: position 13,485 of record SNQJ01S0065187.1, on the reverse strand, counting down.
AAAGAGGTGCTCACCTTCCTCTGGCTCATCAGGTCCATCGGGATGGATATTGGTGGTAGCAACTATGGCACTTGGTTTTGCGTCAATGATCTATCTCTTTTTTTATGGTTCTAACTCAGATTCAAAACCTACATCTAATTCAGAGGCTTTCACCTGAGCGACCAATTACTTCTTTGAGTGGAAATCAACAATGTTATCCCAAGGGCTCTTATGGAAGTTGCATCACTTCCCAGTATATTTCTTTGTGTTTCCATTGTCCTTCTTTGCTTACAACTTAGAATGGTTTTCATAAAGTTTTCCATCTTTTCTATGCCCTTTTTTCTATAGGTTGGGGCTTCTCTTTCCCTACTTATACTGTGATGGGTTCCCATACCCAAATTGTCGCATCTTTTGTTTAAGCTTCTGCTTGATTTTGATGACATATCGATAGGCCGTGCCCAAGGACGAGATGTCTAGAAACTCCATTTCTTCCTGGATGTATCTATGAAAACCACCATGATACTTGATCACTAGATGTCGCTCATAATATTTGATACCTAGCTTGGTGCGCAAGGTATGGAAGATATTTGTGAACTCTAGCATTGCTTGGTTCCATTCCTGTCGTAGTGTGGTCCATTTTGTATACAGGTCATCATAACTTCCAACATGGTAGTATTTCTCCTTAATAGCATCCCTGAAGGACTCCCATGTGAGTGTGACTATAAATAATGAGGGTTCCTTTGTTTCATTTTTCTCACAAAAAGTCTCCCACCAATATTTGACATGGGGAACGGCTTTGAGGAGTGCAAAAGTAATCTTTTATCTATTCGAAAAGTTATGGACAAAAAAATACCCTTCTAGCATATTCAACCATTTATCTACAACATCTATGTCTATCTAACCTTCAAATATAGGAATATAAAAGTTGATATGTACCTTGAATGGGGCAGCACCTCCGCTCTAGGAAGATGTGTTGCCTGTTGGTAGCCTTCAAAGGATTTGTGCAAAAATATCCATCATCTTGTTCCTCTGTTGCACAAGGGATTCCTCAAGAAACAGTTTGAAAGGATCTCATGTCTCGCCATCTTTCTTTTCTCCCACCATGGAAGGTCACTTGGGTGTGCGAGAGATTTTGTCCTCAAATGAAACAAGCTCAAGACCCAACTCTTTGTACCCTAACCTCGTCGGGGACATGCACTAAGAACGACAAGGAGTAAACCACTCTGATACCACTAATCTAGATTTTATGAGCTGAAAAAAATGAACACAAATTATTATTATTATTAACATAGAGACACAAGGAAAAATAACAGAGATATAATGAAATTGGGTTCTATTCAATAAATAAATGTGTTGAAACTGTAAAATGCATACTGAAAACAAGCTTGCTAGAATGGTGGCGGCTTATCTATGAGAAGATATTTGACATTTGTGCTCATTCACAAGAAGATGATTACAATGAGGCTCTAAAATCATTTTTAAAATAAACATGAATTCCAAAACCATAGACATCCAAAAATCTAACCCTAGGAGATGAAGCACCAAAAGTCATGTGGGCCCTGTTGGGGTAAGTTAGTACATCAACTTCCCAGGGTCGTAACTTTTGCATACGATGTTTGTTTTAGGAACACGATATCCCGTTGGAAAGGTCTATCTGAGTACTACACATTATGCCATCAAACTATGACTTTGTTTATTGTTTGACTATGGACAACCCTAAAAATGTTGTTTAGGGCCTCAAAACAACCACGGAAGTTCAAGACCCCAAAAATAGGAAAAAAATGCCAAACTAAAAAACTGCCAAGATGATCCAGTTGGAATAGGTGGGTGGCCACCGATATCCACCTGGATCATTGTGGAATCCTAGGTGGTGGAGTATTGGTGCATTATAATCAAAGGTACGGTAAGTTCTTTTGTTGTAGGTCGAGGATATTTCATTTTTACTTTTACCAGTAAATTAGAGAGGGATTTAATATTCAGTGGAAGAGGAAGGAGATGATGTATGGGATATTGAGGAAGAATATGGAGAAGATAGTGAGGATACAGAGGAGGAAGAAGTAGAAGCTGTATAAATAAAAGTGGAAGAAAATATATTAGATCATGGGAATTCGGTTCCAAAAGTGCAGTCTCATTCTGATCCTTTTAAACCCTTTTCCTTCGTTGATGCTTTGAAAACATCTACACCAAACCCCTCCTCTCCTCTTACTAGGGGAAGGAGATCTAAAAAGGACTAGTTATCTCATGGAGTAGGAAGAATAATATCTCATAAAGTGAGGCATTTTCACCTTTTGACCCCCCCCCGGAAAATAAGAGGGGGCAGAGGAAACCATAATTAAAAATGTTTTGTTTCTGTGTAATCCTTTGTAATCAGTTTGTCATAATATTTTCATGTACTCAAGGATTTGGCATAAAAAATAGGAATTTTATGCTCACACTTCCATCTATGAAGGAAGTTTGAAGACCATCTAAATTTTTTCACTCCACAACAAGATGTTATTTATCCTATTGAAACTCATGTACCTTCTTGTTGTTTCAACTATGTTGCAGCCTCTTTTTTGAATACAAACCCATCCATTTTTGTTTAAAAAAATATGTCGTTATTCACAAAGTGGGTACTTGTAACACCATTCCTTGTGAGGAACTCCATTATTAGTCTAATTATTTAATCACACCAACTTACTATTTGAATTGGTGTGAAAATAATAATGATTTTTATTAGCTTTCATCATAATTCGTTGTTCCAAGATAAATTCATAGTTACAAGGCCTTTTAAAAATTATGGTTTCTTAATATTTCCTACAAGCATGTCTTCAAACATTCCTATGGTGTCCCTCCACTACCTATAAGCATTCATAACTTCTATAGAATCACCCTGGCATTACAAATATTTGTTGAATTTGTTTAATTTCCTTTCCCATTCCTTTACCTTTCATATATTAGTTTAGCAACTGGCTGATGGGGAAAAAAACAAATTTTAACTAGGAGGAGGGGATGATGCCAATTTTTAAGAAATTTACTGATTAACTATGCTTGAGTGATAATGATATCCCCTTAAGATATTTACCCCTATATGTTTGAATTGTCACTTTTCAAATCATCATTTGATTTTAATATAAATGGATGGAATCCTTTAGCCAACTGATTCATTAACTAACAAATAGAATTTTCGGGTTATCGAGGAGTTAATCACTTAGAATATTTCAACTCCACTTCTACTCTAGATGGTTTTGGCACTCCTTAGAAGCTTGTTGTTATTATTTTCTTCCCTATCTGTGACTAGTATCTACATAAGGAGATTATAGGACTTGGATAGGTGATTTTGATATCCAAGAGTCTCGGATAAAAATGGGAACTACTGAATGAAAACCTTCACTAATGCATTGTAGACAAAAATTCCTGAAAATCAAGGTAAAAGGGAAAGAAATGAAAATTGAAAATTACATACAAAAACTTCTATAATATCTATGTTAGGAAATGAGGAACACTTCTGTTGGAACACTTGTTTTTTTCTGAATACTCTTGTTAGAAAAGGTCGGAGCCGCCTTTTTCTAAGTATTGAGACGATACACTTAAGCCTAAAAAGTCGGATTTCAGGACTTCGTATATATTGTGGTTATACATATCTGAACCCTCGATATCCCGACATGTGAAGTGGCGAAGTTGGCTTAAGTTTAATCATGATTTTTCAACCATTAAACATGGATCATCACCTTTGATACATCGTGCTCTTGCGTTTCAGGAGTCACACCTCGAATGCCCTTCGAATGTCTGACACGCGAAGTTATGTAGACATCCCGACCAGGTTAATATTCAACGAAAAGAAGGTGGCAATTGGGACATTCAGACCAGAGCATTTACAGGAAATGTATAAATTGTCTTCCACACCAAACCTTACTCACAATGCCAAATTCTTGGAGGGTTAAAAAAAGAAGGAATGCGAGCAGTTTGGAAAAAGCTTATCCGATCTGATCAAAGACTGGGTTTCGCACCTCGCGAAATTCAGAGCCGATACTAATGGAATTTATTCAATCTCATCGTTGGTAGCACAATTCATGTATATAGAGATGATGGTTTGCAAAATGTATGGGAAGGAGGACACCTCTCACTTCTTTCTCCCATGGGTACCGCTTATTCACACAGTAGCGGAGGGATTCTTTTTAGACTGGGCCAAATTGTTGTCAGATAGTTTGGACAGTCGAATTACAGAATATCATGCACAAAAGGCGAGCTGGAAAGCATCCTCATTCTTCATGTTTGCTTACATCATGGACGTCATTTGATTTATGACACCTTTCCACTTAATGAGCTGGAGTTGGACTCCAACTAATGCAGAGCCTATTCATATCTACCACTCAAAACTCTGGGAAGATAAAGCCAAAGAATTCATCTACGAGATTTTCAACTAGGTAATGGTACCAATGCATGTCTCTATCTTCGGCCATCCACCTCCCAGGATTTCAGATAACATCACGACCAACCTAAGAAGCGTGAAAGATTGGTATATAGAAGCGAAATTTTTGTATATTAGGGTTTTTGGCACCTTTGTCCCCCCATATGCTTTGCCGCTATTCTTACCAGACAAGCTAGTATGTCATGAGATCGCTAGGAAAACTGTGCTCGATGGGATAAGCAAGGAGCTCAAAGGAGTATCGAAGAAGGTATGGCCACCCTTCCCCATTCACATTGGTACATATTCTTTATTAGATTTCGGTCATGCCAAAGCGGAGGCTACGACCTTGGAGGAAATGAAATTGGTGGACATTGAGTTTAAGAAACATGACCCTAATAAGGTTGTGAGTAATCACATGGCGAGTCGTGGGCTGAAGAGATACGAACACGAAGACTCACCTCATGATGAAATCTTCTGAGGTGCAAGGTCCTACTTTGAAGTCTTAAGCCGGGTTCAAGCTCTACTGCTCGGTGATATGGTTGATTTTTATACATCCCAAGAGCACAGGAGAAGTTGCCTCCCTAAAGTTTTACAGGGTAGAAACTCACAACCTCTAGGTACACAAAAAGAAGAAGATAAAGGTTCAACGGGTGCGAACCCTAGCAAACAAGAGACTCAGGACAATATGGAGGAAACTAATATCTCGAATCAAGAAGAAGAGATCCCCAACCAAGAAGAAGGAAACCCAGAGATAGTTACCAAGGAAATACGCAGTCCCATTGCATCCATCACTCCCTTACAATTCACAAAGGGGAACTCTGATACAGAGTGGATATTCAAGGAGGACATGACACCTATTTCTGTAGAAGATTTTCCTCCTAATGAATTCTTCTTCAGTAAGAAAAGAAAACGCCCTACCCACGTGGAGGAAGACAAGATACAAGGAAGTGAAACACTTCATTCTCCATTTGTAACCGAAATTTTTAGAACGATTAGAATTCAAAGCGTTTTAAAATTTTGTAAAAGTATAATTTTGAAACAAGGATCAAAGTCTTTTTTCCTTTTGGCTGATTGTACCAGAGAATATTTTTTTGCCAGAATTAATACAAGGTAGATCGAAGACTCCTTTTTCCATCAAGACTGGGTTATGTGTTTCTTCTGTTATTTCGCATTTCACATCATTTCTCATATGTGTATTTAATGAATGCTTACCTGCAATTTAGTACAACCTCTACTGTGGTGGTCATTTATTTCAGTTATCTAATCGTTTACAACTTTTCCTCTCTATGGGCTATCAGCAGGTACAAGACCTATGAATTGTTTAGATTTCTATATCATTTGCTTCATTCGAGTTTTCTCTTGCTAATTTTCTTCTTCTATCACAAGGTGAGATTCTTCCCTCATTGATGCCTCACATTGTTCAATAGATCTATGTTTTTTGTCGCTTCATGCATGGTTTTAAAATTTAACTCAGTTACGGAAAACGACCTTTGGTTTTGTTGTACTATTAATTTGATTTTGGGATTATTTCTTGTATAATCTAAAGGTGAAACAACAACCAACACTTTATAAAAACTCTGTTCCTTTATGACTATCCTTGTGGCATGACAGCCCAACAGAAAGCTCGGTCTCTCAGATCAAACTAGCCTCACTTTAAACCTTTTCGATACCATTCTGAAAACTGCTACTACCCGGGCCGAACTTGAACGTTCATGGGAATCCATTGAATGGCATATAAACATTCAGGAACAGTTAGAAGATAGACCCAGACAACTCAAAAACCAACCTTAGCTTCTTTTCCTAGTTGTTTTCTCCATTTATATCTTTCACACTTTTTTGGATGCCTAGAGTCAATACTTTATAGTCCTAGAGTCAATACTTTATAGCCTTAAGTACAGACTCTGAAACAACAACTTCCATGCTAAACCTATGAAATGAGAGGAATAAATATTTAATCAAGAAATTAAATGACAAAGCAAACACATAGTACACAAAGATTTTACCATGGAAACCTAAACCAGGAAAACCATCATTCCTTGAGTGTTCTGAGTGTTCATTCTTATTCATTTAGAATGAAAGGTTACATGTCTAACCTTGGTCCACACCTAAGTCATAATCAACATCATACCCTCTCGATTTACACAAGAAGAACCCTATATCCAATTTGGCTTACATCTACATGACTAGCAACCTCTATGATTATTGATTCTTGGTGATTAACCATTAATCATCATCTATTACAACATTACAAAATGCCTTCTTTATAGGATTTACAGTAGGAAAAAGCCTAATGAGAAGGCGCCCAAAAATGGCTACATATTCACATAGATCATTGGCTACAAATCCCATGAACCTTGGGATTTTGTTAAAGTTGACTACCAAGTCGGATTACCAGTCGGTCTTCATTCGGTATTTAGTCAGTTTCCACATGACTACCTATCAACCTCTTTCCAGTTTAACTCTTCGACTTTCTATCTATGTATTTACCACTTAGAACCACCTCAACCTTCAACTCCAAATTCACCTGGTCGAAAAACCTCGACCTTCGACTTGGAATTTACCTGGTCAAACCACCTCGACCTTCGACTTATTGTCGATTCCTTCGACCTTGACTAGACTTTCACTACAGAGAATATAACAACCTAACATTCTCCCACTTGTTTTTTCTTTGCTAAAACTAGGAGACCTCTAAACTCTCATTCACGGACCTAGGGTAGAAATGCCTACTCCCTCTCTGCACCAAGAGAACTTCACAACACTCACATACTTGGTCAAAGAGTCTACTATGTTTTCCAACATGTCTACTTTCTCCAACAACGCCTTATTTATTTCCACCATGTCTCTCACGGAACGATATTGTATATCAATGTGCTTAGTCTTAGAATGATAAGTTGGGTTATTTTCCAGAAATATTGTGATCTTACTGTTGCAACTTATCTTCATATCTCTCTTCTCAAACTCAATTCTTGAACACAACCTTTGTATCCATACTACTTATTTTCTTCCATGAGTGGTTTTCATGTATTCAACTTATATTTTTTACAGGAATATGACCACCTGTCGCATACTCATCCAGCTAATTTCTCCAACGAACATTTTGAACACATATCCATTGGTCGACCTCCATCGATCTAGATCTCTAGCCTAGTCGGCATCGACAAATCCATGTACATTTAACTCATTGTCCCCTCCATGTTTTCCTTGGTAGCACATAGCATAATATTTTGTGCCACACAAATACCTGAATACTCTCTTGACAACTGTCCAATTCTCCTTCCCAAGTGTCGACATGTATCTGCTCAACACTCACACTGCATGGGAAATGTCTAGTCATGTTCAAACTATTGCATAGATTAGAATACCAATGGAACTTACATAGGGAACACATACCGTGTCCTCTATTTCCTCATGTGTCCTTGGACATTTTTTAACAATTATCCTTGCTCCCATAGGAATCGACACCTTCACAGGTTTGCAATCCTGCATGTTGAAACATTTCAATATTTTTCAATATACTTCATCTGGTTCAACCAGATATTTCTAGCTGCTCGATCTCTATTAATCTCCATTACCAAAATGAAGTTCATTGCACCAATATCCTTCATGTCGAACTTGGATGATAGTTTCTTCTTCACCTCCTTTATTGCATCCATGTTTTTTTCAATTAGCAACATGTTATCGACATATAATTCTACATATATGAAACACCCACCTTCTTCTTTGGAATATATGCAGTGATCACCTTTTCTTCTCACAAACACCAAACTAAGTATGTATGTGTCGAAATTTTTGTACCACATCCTTGGTGATTTATTTACACCATAAAGGGATCTTTTTAGTTTGCACACCAAATCTTTCTTTCCCTTTACTACAAATCATTCACATTGTTTCATGTAGATTTCCTCTTCTAGGTCCCCTTGTAGGAACATTGTCTTCAAATTCATTTGTTCTATTTATAGATCAAATGATTCAGCCAAAGACATTAGTACTCTAATGGAAGTTAATTTTGCGATAGGAGAAAAAATCTCACCAAATTCGACTCCTTCGACTTGGGAATATCCTTTCGCTACCAGTTGAGATTTGAATTTCTCGACTTGACCTGTTTCATTCATCTTCTTCTTGAATACCCATTTGTTGCTGACATACTTTCTTCCAATAGGTAATTTGACTAAGTTCCATGTCTCATTCTTGTGTAAGGATTCCATCTCTTCGACCATGGCATCCTTCCATATTTTTCCCTCTGCTGGGTCAAATTCCTCCCCGACAGACTTTGGCTCATCATCGGTGCCATTTAACACAAATATGGAATGGAAGTCAAGTGGACTATACCTTTTCAAATGGTTTTCTTACTCGTTTTGACCTCCTTACAATCAGGGTTAGTTGTTCCACTTCTCCTTTTGATTCATTCAACTCATCTAAATCATCTTCTTTGTTCCTCAGTTCAAATTACACCTTCTCTGGGTTATTCTCAATCTGAACAATTTCTTCAGGATTGAACTTACTTCCGACTTATCTAAAGACCACATCTCAACTGTACACTTTTTTCCTTGATGCAGGATCCTAGATCTTATATTGTTTCATTCCTTCTTTGTATCCAATGAAAATATGCTTGACTTCCTTCTTGTCCAGCTTACTCCTCTTTCCCTTGGGAACATGCACAAATGCATCACAATAAAGCTGGGAATTCTCAGCTTTATAGCATTTCCAGCATCTTCTTGTTGACTTAATAGGGGATTTATATCTACCCTTCGACTTAGACTTTCTACTGGAGAATTTTCCTTTATCTTTGTCAACCAGTCGACCTCTCACCACTAAAACATATTTGTTCTATCCTTCCATGTTCTTCCTTCTCATTTCTTATTATAATAGAGATGCAACCATGTCTTCTAGTGCTAATATGGTTGTATTAATCCCTATAGCCATGACTAAGCTATCCCATGAGTACTTAAAATAACATAATAGGATAATACATTTCTCCTCCTCAGTGATTTTAATATCCATAGAATATAAGTGGATTATAATGGTATGAAATGCATTTAAATGATCAATCATTGAACTGCCCTCACTCATCCTTAGAATATACAGTTTATTTCTAAGAAAGAGCTTATTTACCAGGGATTTTGACTGGTATAAGCTCCCCAAATTGTCCCACAGTTTCTTGGTTGAATATTCACCTTAGACATTCAGTAGTATAGAATCTGCAAGACAAAGTCAAATCGTACTCCTTGCTCTTTTGTTGATTTTATCCCATTCTTTCGTTGACATACCTGTTGGCATGGTACCTCAATGGATTGTTGTCCATTATTCTCTATCTATAAGGAGATATTCAATTTTAAGCTTCTAAAGATCAAAATTATAGCCATTGAATTTTTCAATCTCTATTTTTCGATCTCTATTCGCTAACACAATCTTTAAATATTTCTAACTAATGACTCTTACTGAGCCTAGAGTTTAGATCAAATCCAAGGTTGTTAAACAAAGATATGATGCCACATGTTAGGAAATAAGGAACACTTCCACGCTAACCTAGCAGAAGAGAGGAAGAAATATTTAATCAAGAAAGTAAATGACAAAGCAAACACATAGTACACAAAGATTTTACCTTAGAAACCCAAACTGGGAAAACTAGCATTCCTTGAGTGTTTTTCTCTCTTGTTGTTTTATTCATTCAGAATAAAAGGTTACATGTCTAACCTTGGTCCACACCAAAGACACAATCAACATCATACCCTCTTGCTTTACACAAGAACAATCATGTATCCAATTCATCTTACATCTACATGACCAACAACCTCTACGATTATTAATTCTTGTGGATTAGCCATTCATCATCATCTATTACAAAATTACAACATGCCTTATTTATAGGCTTTACAGTAGGTAAAACCCTAAATAAAAGGTTCCCATAAATGGTTACATATCCACGCATATCATTGGCTACAAATCCCACAAATTTTAAGATTCTATTACAATTGAATACCAAGTCGGATTACCAGTCAGCCTCCATTCCGTCTTCAGTCGGTTTCCACATGCCCACCTATCGAAATCTTGTCAGTTGACCTCTTCAACTTGTTGTCGATGTCTTTACCACCTCGACCTTCGACTTCGACTTTACCCAGTCAAACCACCTCGACCTTCGACTTGTACTTTACCCAGTCGAACCAACTCGACCTTTGACTTGTTTTCGATTCCTTCAAATTCAACTGTCATTTGATCAAAATAGACTATAATTTAACTACAAAGAATAAAAAACCCCAACAATCTGATCTAAATTGAATCTTGGAAAATGTTTGTAAATGTTGTAAATAATCATGTTTTGTTTTATTTCATTTTATTTGGTCTTTTGGCACAATGGGAAGGTGAAATGAACAGTTGTGACATTTTTCCTTCCAACAGTATCCCATTAAAAATAATGAGATCTGCATTGAAGAGGACATAGAAGGGATATGCAAGGAGAAAGAGGGAAGGAAAATAGCAGAAATTGAAGCTTGAAGAGGGAAACCTCCTTGAGGTTGAGTTGACAAAGGAGTTAATATACATGTTCACTCTAAGCAAGGGTGTCTTTGAGCTTTGGCATCTGTAATTTTTTTATTTACCATGAGTAGCAATACATTGATTCGGTGTATAGCTCACCCATTTGTAATTTTCTCCCAAGTATAATAAAATAATCCCATTTAAATATTGATATCTATGAGTTAATGCATTTTTTTCTTTGGGTACTTTTATTATCAGTTGCAGTTCTCTATGCATACTTTGTTGAAGTAATTTTTCATCTGATAACACCTATGCATATAGTTTATTATTGTTGGGAACATTTTCAACTTGCCTGGGTGTTTTCCTTTACCCACAAGTCATAGACGACATATATATCGTAGTTTGGGATAGTCGGGGTGTTTATTAGCTTCCCACAGACCATATACACATTTTTTCCTATTTGTCAGCAATCAAATTTTCTCCAAAACGTTTTTCCTTCATCGTCGAATGCCAAACCAACTTATGAAACATTTTATCTATCCATGAATGACACAATCGACTTCCATACAGTTTTTGTGCACCATGGATCACCAAAATTCATCCCAAAACATTTTCTTACATTATTGGTGATTACATTTACCCTTGGACTTTCTTCTCCACCTGTTGGTCACCAATTCTAATTTGCATAGGGTTTCCCTTCACTACTGGCCACCAAATCCCCCCTTTAATTGATTTATTTGATCATAGGTTGACTTTCATCCAACTGGGATTTTTCTTGGTCAATTCACCTTCACTATTTGATCAACAACAATCCCTAGTCGACTAAATCTGCCCACAATTTGAATGGGTCCACATCTGTTCAACTTGTATTCTTGGTCGACTCAACTTTAGTATAATTCGACTTGGTCAACCCGACTCTTGGTCGTCTCAACTTTGGTCAATTTGTTTCTCCTCCGACCCGACTTGCATATTTCTAACTCATTTTGTTTTGACTTGACTTGTGGCTTGATTGGTCAAGAATTTCCCATCATCTAAAGAGCCAAGGTTATAATTATTTTATTCTATAGAAGTATCTATGTTAGTGAGACGGATAGGCCATAGGCCTACTATTTATGGATCATATGGTATCAATGTAGGTTCTGAAGGATTGGAGAAAAATTGCATGGTAAACACCCACATCCAGTACCAAAACAGTGGACAAGCATTTCTTACAGGCCTACAGAGAAGCATAACACCTCTAATGGAGGGGAATCATCATGAAGAAGATGACAGAGAAGACCTAGAAGTCATATTGGCTCGGCTAGAGCAAAGCGTTTCCACATTGACAGAGTTGGTGACACAAATGCTAGTAATGAAGGGTAAGGAATCACACTCAACATAGACAGAACATGAAGAACACATGGTTGGCATGAAAGGTTCCAAAGGAAAGATGCCTGGAATCTCAAGTAATGACAACAACTTTTCTTCATCTTCCATTGTTCCTTTCAAAGTTGAATTAAGATAGAAATACCCATGTTTAATGGACAAACTAATGTTGAAGCCTTGGATAGCTAGTTGAAACAATTGGAAGTTTACTTTGGTCTTTATCAAATCCAAGAAACACAACATATCTCCTTTTCCCATTTGAAGATGACTAGACATGCTTTGTTGGGGTGGGAGAGTTATGTGGATGCACTGAGGATAGGAAAGAATCTCATGGTGATGAAATGGGAGGACTTCAAGGCATTATTGAAGTCGCAGTTCTATACCATAGGATACGAAGAGGAACAATTCATGAAGTGGCATTACCTTCGAAAAGAACAAGGACAAGGTGTGCAAGAATACATTTATGAGTTCAGTAGGCAGGACATTAGGCTGGGTATCTCTTTGGAAGAGATAGAGGTGGTGATGAAGTACCTTAGAGGAATTTCCAGCCATATATGAAGACAATTTCAATTTCATGGTGTAAAAATCATAAGTGAGGCAAGCAAGAAGGCTCTCTACATTGAGTTGGACTCCAAGAAAATATAGCAGCACATGGGCCAAGAAGAAACTAGCAAGAAAATAGGCAAGAAGATGGAAGTCATAGCTCATAAAAGGAAGGACCCTAATAGGCACTGCAAACATTACGATGTAGATGGACACAAGGAAGAGAAGTGTTGGAAACTTCATCCGGAATTGCGTCCAAAGTGGCTAAAGTCCAAGGGGAAATCAAATGTAGCTACTGAGACAAAATAAGAAGCAATATAAAGCATCTATAATCTGGACTAAGCTGTATTTTGCACCACATCGCAGCAACCCAGAGAGAGTAGAGATAAACATGCACTATTCCAAATCAAATTTCAAGTGAAGAACCAAAAGGTAAATGCCTTGTTCAATAGTGGTTCTCAATGTAACCTATTTTTTGAAATACTAGTTGATGAGATTGGTCTAGAAACCTACGATCATTCAAAGATGTAAAATCAAGTTTTCTATTAGTGTCATCTATGTTGATGAGGTAGAATGTGAAGTTTCACCATTGGACACTTGTAATGTCCCCCACCTCTTAGAGAGGTGATGAGGAGACTCAGTGGCCTGGGCAGCCCCACTAGGTCATAGTCTCACACTGAGGGGGGGAAAAGTCAAGAAGTTAAAAGTTATATTTTTAAGTTTACTTAAGAAAG
>SNQJ01S0065186.1:0-11255 GCA_010110895.2 Picea sitchensis | reverse complement strand
AAAATTCTGGGAGACTTGTTGAGAAGCCTGGTGACAGAACACCACAGCCAGTGGGACAATATATTACCACAGGCAGAGTTTGCTTATAACGACTCAGTCAATAGAAGCACAGGGAAGAGTCCATTTCTGATTGTCTATGGCATGTAGCCAAGAAGAATTTATGAATTAATGGATTCAGAACAGAATGCAATCAAGAGCGCTAGTGCAAAAGATTTCGTAGAAGCGATGAAGGAAATTCACAGCTAGGTGAAGAAGCGTTTGCAGAATTCAAACCAGGAATATAAGCGCAGAGAAGATCAGCACATGAGACAACTTCATTTTGAGGTTGGTGATCTGATTCTGGCACATTTGAGAAAGGAAAGGTTTCCAAGAGGAACATATAATGAGTTGAAGATGAAGAAAATCAGACCATGTAAGGTCTTGAAGAAATTTGGGCCAAAGGCTTACGAGATTGAATTACCCGATGGGATCAGAATTTCTCCGATATTGAATGTCTCAGATTTGTACCTATATAAAGCTGAGGAAGCAAGGATAGGAAATGAGCAGCCAGTGATCTAGTGGACAAAGCAGATGTCAGTCGTAGATAAACCCCAGATGGAGTTTATACTGGACAAAAGAGTGAGAAAAAAGACCAGGCGAAAACAATACTTTGAATATTTGGTCAAGTGGAAGGGCCATCCAGTTGAAGATGCCATCTAGGAGAATGAAGTGGAAATCCAGAAGCATGGACATACCATACATGAGCTCATGGAAAGGAGCCCATGAAAATTTTCAAACCAGGGAGTATGATGCAGGAGCATCTCAAGCGAGCCAGCGCAGATACAACAGAGAGCTGAAAAAGTGCCCAGCACAAATTTTGAAATATCTTGAACCATTAATGAAACAATTAAGTGGAGGTGCACTTGTATAATGTAAATGGACCTTGATATATTTGCTCTCGTCCTTAGTAGATAGAAGGCATTTATGGTAGTTAATGCAAGTAGGTAGAATTGAATGTGTAGATTAGATAGTTTTAGAGTGCAAGAGGGAAACGGGATATAGACAGCCTCATTTGGTATTGTAACATTAGCATGATTATGGGAGCATGACTATGAGCATAGAAGAGAATCAGAGAGATGTGTAGCAGACTCCATGTACAGAAGTTCTGAATTAATACAAGAAAGTTGTGATTCAGACTCATGGTGTTCATATATTCTCTATGTATGCATCTTTGAATGTTATGCTCATGAATGTTTTACTCTTTCTGTCATGCAATTGCTTTTATGCTATGTATGAATGATTTCTTGTTGAATGTTTGAAATCTGAGAGGAAAGGGAAAAGGAATGAGTTTCAATTGTTTCTCTATCTGAGCAAGAGATCTTGCAAGGAGTGTAGTTGAATTGTCCGCAAGGAGTGCGTCGACAGGGTGTTCAGAGGTTTATCTCTGAAATCTTAGGAGAGAAATCCTTTGTTCTCATTCCCACAGAAGTGCAGTTGGGCATAGAAGCCGTGCAAGGAGTGCGCAGGCTGAGCGAAATCTCAGGGTCGTGAACCTGAGTAAAGAATTGAGAGATTGCCGCAAGGAGTGTGTGCAAGGGTTTTTTCTAAAAGACGCAGAGTCGTGGAAAGTTCAGAAGGAATTATACCTTTTGAAGGAGTCGAAAGAAGGCATAGTGACGAGGGACCGCAAGAGGACGAGTTCTGCAGAGAGAAACACCTTTGTTAGTTGTGCAGAAGTTCTCAGAGGGAGGACGGACAGTCGAAATTCTCTGAAGATAATTCGCGAAGTCCCGTGAGTCATCAGATCTCATGGAGGAGAAGGGGAGTTACGACGAAGGCATCAAAAGTTTCTAAGCTCAGGAGGAGTAGGACTGTAGATCCAAGCCACAAGGGCCATTGGATTTACACGTGGATTTCTATATTAGTTTTTCATAGAATGAAATCCCGTAAACTTTGCAATGGGAATCACGAAATCATGAACCGCAAAGTCCCGAAAATCTAAAAGGATTTGTGTGGGCCACAGATTAGTGAGTGGACAGGTGGTGCACTATTGACGCAGAGTCAACTCCGTTGACCATTTCAGAGTTTCGGGGTGTGAAGTTCCGAATTCTTTGCATTAGGATTCATGATATCGTGAAGTCCAAAGTCCCAATGGAGTAAAGGGGTGTTGAAAATTCAACCTTGTGAGCGTGTCGGAATTTTGGACTATCAGGTTTCAGTAATCGCAAGAGTGAGTTTTTGGATACCTAGACCGCCAAAATCGCAATAGGAAAAAGTCTGAAAGAGGAAGAGGAAGGGTTAGCATTGACTGTTTTCGGGTTTTGGAGATCTGAGAGATGAGCGCGTGACCAATGGATTCGCGAAAGTGAAAAGTCCGATTTCCTGAAGCAAAAGGGGGAATTCTTGAAATTGACTATGGGTGCAGATTTCCTTAAAGGGAAATAGAAGAGCCATTCCGAAGCTCTTCGGGCCAGTATAAAGGAAAAGATCATGTGTTGACGTGGACCTTCCGACCTGCGGGTTGTGGAGGGAGTGTGCGTCATCATCAGGGGTCAATAATTAAAATCCACTGTCGAAAGTGAGGAAACGTGCCCTTAAGGCATGCAAGTTCCAAGGTACCAATTGGTTTCTAAGTCTAATTCCTAGATAATGAGTTGAAGTCGACAGGAAAAGACTCATCACGGGAGGGCCTTAATGTATCCCACATCAATGACAAGAAACAAGTAACAAGATGTGGATCAGAGTAACAAGTGATTCAGGACTGACTCAGGGATGGCCAATGCAAAAGAAGGCTTAAAGACTACAGAAATGGTCGACGCAATAGAAGGCTTCCTGGGTTGAATTTCTCTTTGAACATATTGACGACACGACAATTGTCTTGGAAATACTGACTCAACAACAAGGATCACAGACCGATTTGTAATCTTATAGGAGTATGATCAAGAGACATGTGTATTTTCCAACCTAGACACAAAGCGAGTGAAAGGGTGTCATGTTCAAAAGTAACTCTTCCATGGAATACAGTTTTAGACATATTTCTTTCCCAATTTTTTCCCCCACCATCTCTAGCGAGTACCTCTTTATTTTTACACAATCTTGAGGAGGATAACATATTCTTGTTGGTGTAATCTCATCCTTCGGACGAGTCCCTTGGAGTATATTTAACAAACCCTAGGAAGGAGTGGTTCAGTCCCATTACAGGTCTTTCTATGTTTGTTTAACGAGTCCAAAGATAGAAAACTCGAAGGTTTTTCATGATTATAGAGTCTGGAAAAACACTTAAAAGAGAACTCTCTCAGTTCGTTTTTCATCAAGTGGTCTGATGAGACCAAAAAAGAGATATACTATCACTCAACAGACATTTTCTTCAAATACTTTAACGAGCGTGAAAAGAACAAGATCGATCGGAAATCTTTTCATGTTTAGAGAGTCTGTAAAGAGCTTAAAGGGAACTCCAGTGGGTTCCTTTTTCGTATAACCTTTACGAGTCCGAAAAAGTGATAAAAGTATTCTTGGTTACATTCTCACGTATTTACGAGCACGAGAAAGAACAAATACTAAGATTGGTAACTTATTCTCATGTATTAATGAGCATGAGAAAGAACAAAGACTAAGCTCTGGATTGTTTTTATTTTTACGCAAGCGTTAAAACAAAACAAAACTATGCTTGGGATAGATTTTAATTTTTACACAAGCTTAAAAACTAAATAAAACTATGCTTGGACCTGGTTTCATTTTTACACAAGCTTGAACGAGAGGAAACTATTCTTGTTGTAGGTGGTTTCATTTTTACACAAGCATGAACCAAAGTAAAAACTATGCTTGAACTTCCCAACGCATTATCCACAAATTCACATGGTTGGTAGTTATCGCCCAACTTAACAAGTTAGCGGGTC
Source organism: Picea sitchensis (assembly GCA_010110895.2). NCBI lineage: Eukaryota > Viridiplantae > Streptophyta > Pinopsida > Pinales > Pinaceae > Picea > Picea sitchensis. The sequence goes on along the minus strand of SNQJ01S0065186.1, from coordinate 7,380 downwards.
AACTTCAGCATGAAGTCTAGAGGCTGAGGCAGGAAAATGCTCCCCAAGCTTTGTTTCATCCAATCTGCAAAGGAGAATGAAATGAAGCTTCAAATACTAGATGAAGTACTTGACTCAAATAGAGAGGGGGAAAACTATTTCATTTTTTANTTAACGAGCTTGACACAGAAATAAGAACTATGATCGTAACCTCTGTTTCATTTTTTAATGAGGTTGCCACAGAGACACAAAAAATATCCTTGTAACCTTTATTTGATCATGGATTCCAAGAGGACAATGCTTCGAAAGGACACCATGTCAAGGGACAAAACTTGGTCATGGCTTCCAAGAGATCTTCACTAGACGGAAGGAACATACTCTGGAAGGAACACATGTCGAGGGTTGCGACAGGGGTAAGGAGATCAGGCTCTAAATACGCTATCGAAGAGATAACCATGTCAACTACCGAATCTAAGTCACCTGAAGTTGAAGCCATGGGAGACAACGCCACATAATTTACTTGTGGTAGGGGTGATAACGTTGGCATATAAGAACCATTTAGGGAGGTAATCTAGTTAGGATCGATGAATGAAAGTTGATCAAAAGTCACAATTCTTCCATCATGAGGGAAATATATCACACGAAAAAGAGTGGACACAATAGATTTCATGGCATAGACATAATCCCTCCCAAGGAGTAAAGAGAAATCCAAAGGGTCTTGGACTACCATGACATCAATAAAGACAGTTTTCCATCCCAAAGTTATAGGAAATTGAGGAAGGGTCCCTAAAGGTTGACTGGTTCTTCTGTTAAAAGATAACAAATTATGTGCAACCAGCACAAGTGGAGGACAACCCAAAGCTTTCCAAGCAAAAGAGGACAAAATACTAACAGATGCACATTCATCTACCAGTGTTTGAGGAACGTCTATTAAGTGTGCTAGGAGTGTTGATGATGTCAAGATCACCCAAAAAACTCATAATCCCAAGTACCCTTGCAGGCTTTGTAAGGGTATCCATCTTCTTAAGGATTGCCCTGGTCTATCCAAGGTTATAGAAGCTTGGTCTGCACAGCCTCGCCAACCCGTGTCATCAACCTCTAGACAACATGTTGATGACCTCTCGTCAACCAGTCAAGATATCGTTGAGAAGAAGAAAAGTAGAGTCAAGTTCTCATGTATGTTATGCAAAGGGAGTCATCTAACTCACCTTTTCCCTCATATGGCAGAAGCCTCAAAATTTCTGGAAGACATACCTATTTCACAGCCTCAACTTCCAACTGCTTATCACAAGCTTACTCTTGACCCCCCTATATTTGATGGAATTATCAATCTGGTTCCCCAGTATGGTCGCCAATTTTCTTATTGGATAAATTGGTAGGTGCGGACACTAACTAATCTCCCTAGATCCACCTAGATCTAGAACAAAACACACAAAAGCATGATGCTTTCCTTAAGTTTTAAATATTGAATTTACTAACTAAAGAGGGATAGGTGACATACCATTTAAACGTCACTTCCTCTCACTATCACCATCCTAGCTCTGTTCCAACACTCATACAATGATGACCCTGCAAAAGAACGCAACCAACCAAAGTGATAGTAATAGCATAAACTCAATATAAACCTATGTATATGATCAAGGAATCATACAATAAAACAAGACAAGATTTATAGGAAAGAATCATATTATTGTTTCATATTAAATGTGAAAGAGAGATTACAACCATGGCCTTGATGTCATAAGGTCCCTTCCAACTATCCTTCGTTCCCCACACACTTCCATTCCAATAATTCTGAGAGCACAGATCTGATAATATTCACAATCTATCTTGACAAAGGAAAAACTCAAAGTCACTCCAACCAAGCTAATAATTCCAAGCCAAATCCAACCAACTTTCTCCATGAGAGATCCTCTCCTTTTATAAGATGAAGAGGATAAGGTGAGGAGGTTAGGATGATCCCACTAAATCATGAAAGTGAGTAAGATCCAAACCATTTGGATGCCACCTCACCATGGAAGTTTCTCCTTCTAGAAGCATTGAGAAAATGTTCGTTTTTCCCATGTGTGAGCATTCTCACACCCTGCTTATAAAGCAACCTGCAAACCTCTCGCAGCCCAGCTATGGTGCAACCTATAAGAATTAGGCATTCTTGCACCTTGCCTATATAGCAACCTGCGAACATCCTCTTTAATTTAGTTTGTACAAAGGAGAATGCAACTTCTTTTCTCAGGAAAAGTTCTTCTCTCTTCTTTCTTCAAGAACTCAAGCCACTGACCCCTCTGAAGGAAACATATAGGTTTACATCATTAACGGTCATAGGGATTAAGAAAATAATGTGTAACAACATTCTTGTTTTTGTTGAAGCCATTTGTATGCTTGTTCAGAGATCAGTTTGTTTCTCTTTTGAAGTTTATTTTTCTTCTTCTTTAGTTTTTCATTTTCCTCATGAGTTTTATGGCTTTGAGTCCTCAACATTTCATTTTTTGTTTTCAAATATCTTTCCAGGACCTCTATTTCTTTGATCTTTTTCTTCATCTTTTTTATTTTCTTGTCTTTCTTATCAATCCCTGATGTGGACCCACCAACCATTTCTTCTATTTGTTCTACATTCTGTGGTGATTGAGTTTCATCTTTCATGTCTTCAATTAATTGTTTCACCTCTTCTCTCATTTGCTCATATGTGGAAGTCTCTTGTTTTTCAAAATCATAATCTTCTAATCATTGTGCTTTCCCTGCCTCTTTTTGTTTATCCAATGTTTGAATGTGTGCATACTGTGCTTGTTGTTCTTCATCATCACTTTCTTTTATTTGTCCTTTTTGGACTTGTTGGCTTTTTCTTGATTTCCTTTCATACGTGGTGAAAATATTATCTTTTACTTGGAATTCTTTTTCCATTTTCACTATAATTCTTGTTCTTCTCCTCCCCATAGGATGTTTTGATCTTGTTTCCTTGGGGTGTTGCATTTCCTCCACCTCATCTGTCACAATCAAGATCTGTTCTTCTTCTATTTTCTCTTCCACTGTTTTAAAACCATTTCCAATGATACACTGTTGCAATGACAAGTTCTATTTTTGTAGTTCATGTGTGATGATCATTTTGATGAAGCCATAGTGGTATAGACTCTTCTTTGTATTCCTCCCTTGTTTTTGAACAGCCTTACCCATCTTAGAATGGATTTACAGTAGAAAGTAGGCCATGTTAATTTCACAATCACTCTTTAAATGTTGCATCAATTTGATGTGATACAGGTAGACAATACTAAACCTTCCTTCACAAGTAATAAATTCCTGGATGAGATAGGTTAATTCATCCCAAGGATGAATCAACCAACTTCTTGGAATTTCTTTTTTCCAATTTATTGCTGCAATCCTAGATCTGGATACAAATGTGGCCATGATTTGTCTTTAAAGTGTTTAGTTTTGAAGTATCTTTCTCCAGTTTGAGGTAATCCAGTGATCTGTGCAATTACATATTCAGAAATTCTAATGGTGATGTTACCAACAGTGGCCCTTTGCCCATTAAATGAACAAGCAAACTCTAAATAAACCTTTTCACAATATCCATCAAACTTCTCAAAGAAAGATATCCACTGATTTGTTTCAAGAATTTCTAGAGAGTCTTTGTGAGTTTCTGATGGATCAAACTTCTTTGGTTCATAACTAGACACCATTCTTTCAATTTTTGAAGAGAAAGACCATAAAACATATTTCACTGCTTATACAAAAAGGAGGTCTATCCTTGTCCAAAAAAAATCCAACCCTGTATATTCTTCAATCAGCTATTTTGATTTCTTCAAAATTGCATACTCTGTTTTAATTCAATTATGTGAATGTTCTTTCAACAAGAATTTTCTGTTCAAATGAAACAAAGAAAATCTCATTTTTTTTATTTCTAAACCGCTCTCTGTTAATTTCAATCATAAAGTTCTTGATGAAAGGGCATACCTAGAAATTCAATCTGCAATTTAAAAGCTTCTATGCCTTCTTGTTGAAACCCAGCTCTGTTTTTCTTCTTATAGTCAACCTCTTCTAGAAATGAATTGTTTTTGTTCTCAGAACATTCCCCGGGAAGTTGAAATTGACACTTAACTTAACAATTCTTAACATTGAATTCAAACTTACCTTCCCTGGCTGACTCGTTCTTGAACATGTTCTCTCCTCCTTGTTTTATGCATTCACCTCCCACGTATTTCCTCAATTCCATGATTTATCCATAGGGCGAAAATGGTGTATGTTGACAGTGGAATTGTCAACATATAGTTCGTTGTTTATCAGAAATTTCGGGTTGGGTAGGTGTAGGAAGGAACGCGTTGGAGTGAGGAGGTAAGGTATAATGTAGGAACATGTTAGCAGTTCAAATTTTGGGAGTGTCTAAGTAGAACAACATTATATGGAAAGAGGTGAAGCTACAACATTTTTATAACAGTATATGGAAAGAGGTGAGTGCTCATATGAGAATGAGAGTGCTAACTTCAGGAGAAAATTCGACTTTTGTGGAGGGAATAAGCATTCTTAACAAGGTTATTATGGTAGAAATGCATTTGTACAATCTCTCAAATGAGCACTCATTGTTGAAAATGCCATGTCATCATACCTCTTTCACTTATGAAATTTCACTTTCTTTTCTTCCAATCATCATGGGAAACGGTGTTCATCTTATGACTCCAGTTTGACTTATAGCTCCCTGATTTATTTTCCTTTGAATAACCATTCAACTTATAACTCCAAATGTATTTTCCTTATGACCCCTATTTTCATTTTGAAGCAAACAACAACTTATAATGTCTCCACATATATGTCTCCACAAAACAGAGCATTGTAGAGTTGACATATTCAAAACAATGTGTTTGTATAATCATTTTGATAACTTGTTTTGAAAATGTTTGTAAATATTCTTAGGTTGGAAACCATAAAAATATTTATAATAATAACCTTCTTTCTAATCATGCTCTTGTTGTTTGATTTCGAAAATCTAATTTCTCCTTATAGATCCCTTGGAGACCAAATTGGTTTCTTTGAGTACTCTTTTTGATGCTTTGAGGGTATATGAAGTGATGAACAGATAGTGTAGGTGAAGGGAAAGGTATTTATCATTGCTAGCTTATGAAGAATTTTCCAAATTTTTAAAGAATTAAAAAGAAAAAATTATACTAACTTGTTTGTTGCTCCTTGTGTTGGTCATGTTGCTTGGTTGAAGTTGGCTGGAATGTTGCTACAATTCCTCACTTATGAAAAATTTGATGAGGTTCTTCTTAGATTCCTTTGCATTCACAAATTGCACACAATAAAGGAAATTATCAAAGAGGCATGTCCAATCTAATAATAGCTTGTATCCATGCAAGGAATATGCATGTAACCATTATTTCAAGGAAAACTAAATAAGGTAACAAGAAACATAGATTGAGATAAAAAAATATAAAAAGTATAGAACTGCCAAGTTACCATTCATAACTACATTTATATTTCAAACAAAAATGCAGATTCACAAGAACCAATACACATTCATTCATCCACAATTCCATTCACTCATCACAATTCCATTACATTCACTCAATTTGTTCCATACACACTCCAAAATTCCAACGTTCATTCATTGCATGTATCCAATACATAGTCCACATCCTTCACTTGTATACACTTAGTGCCCTTACATAAGCCTTCTCCCCCATACATTCACCTTATGACTCATTCATAAATCTTGTACCTATGCATTCACCTTCACCTTGTGCCTCCTGCATACACTACACCTACATGATACTACAAATGTTGATTCATACTTTTTCTAATTCAATTTCCTTTAGGAATCAACATCTATAGGTATCCACAAAAGATGAAAATACAATATTGTGAAGCTATAGTATCTATAGAAGGTGAATGTATAGGAATGTGAAGATACATGGATATACAAGAGAGTAACACTACATGAATGTCAAGGTATAAGCATTTACATGAGAGGACCACTATAGGAATGTGACCCTATAGACATATACATAATATATTAGCTATAGGAGTGTGAACCTCTAGGCATCTACAAGAGATAAACATTACTACATAAGGTTATCATTACAAGCTCTCAGTGTACATAATGCTATAGAAATATATTTCTTTGGCCTCCACAAAAAATCAAGAACATGGGCCACCTATAAAAGACAATCAAGCATCATTTGGAAGATCACAACATTGATCAAAGAAATATGAAAGTTTTCACGCATCAAAGTGCATTTTTTCCAAATAAAAAATTCCATCAAAAGAAAGGTACAAAACATCTACTCATTCCTAAGAAACTATGATTTAGATAGGCATGACATGTCACCATAACCTACTTCTCGATCGACCTAAATTCACTCTATGACTACCCTAAATTGTGTCATTATGGTCGTTGAGATCTAATTTGGGGGGAAACATCTTGATGTTTGCATAATGACATCATATATCAGAGTAAAACAAGGTTAGGTCACATCAAGTCAAGAATGAAATCATAAGGAGTAGAATTCTAATGAAAAAAATCAAATTTGAATTATGATAACATCATATTGAAGGAAAAGGAGGCGAGTCAACATTTGAATCCATCCCAAGCTAAGACAAGAGAAATATGATTTTCCAAAGATTGAAGCCTAAAACCTAAGATGATTGAACATAGTTTGGTTTTGTCAAAGAGTCTAAGAGTTGACAATTGTTGACAATCCAAGTCCAAGTTTCCAAATCTCAAAGCATAAACCCTAAGATGATTGAATATAGTATAAGTATTCTAAGTGTTGACATAACCTAAGTTAACCTCGAGATAAGGTAAAGAGTGTAAGTGTCCTTGAGGAAAGACCGAGGAGTATAACTTGAGTAAGAATAACTTGATTCATGTATTAAATCAACAAAAATACATGTATTAAATCAGAAAATCTAAAACTATCCATAATTTTCTGCTAAAACAAGGTATTTTCTGCTAAAGTGGCCCTGTTTGACCAGCATTGACCAGACACCTGGAAAGATCAGATCTCGAACCTGATAGATATTCATCCATCCTTGTACGTCAAGGATCATGACACATGTCTTTGATTTCTCCCAGTTGTCCTAAAAGTACATGAACCTTGGAGCAATTACGAGATTTAGTTAAATCTTGTAATTTCTGATAAATTTTTAATTTTAATGTTGAAAATTCAAAAATTCAATTCTTAAGCTAAGGAATGAGAAATGTACCTTACATAGGTTGTTTTATGGAAAATATGGAATAAGATGAAGGCAAAATGGATGGTTTTGGAGTCAAAAGTATGATTTGTGAAGTGAAAATAAGCATAAAATGGTACCCAACAATATATATGGGTTATGAGTTATAATGTTTTAGGCTTATGGATTATAAGTATTAGGGGTTATAGTACTTTGGGGTTAAGGTTCAAGGTTGAGAGG
>SNQJ01S0065185.1:25797-36067 GCA_010110895.2 Picea sitchensis | reverse complement strand
CAACAATTGAGAGAAGGGAAATGGGAAAATTGTTTGGAAAAAATTAAAGAATATGACATTGAGATTAAGCCATTGAAACCAGTCAAAGGATAGGGGTTGTGCAAACTTATGACTGGGATTGATTCATTAAATGGATTTATATCGATTTCAACGGGATCAGCTTCATCAACTCCAAAATGGTATAAGGATATCATTTTTTACTTAAAATCTAGCCAATTCACAAATGTCATGTCTCCAAAAGAAAGAAGGGCCCTAAAAATGAAAGCAAATAAGCACGTGTTAGTGGTTGAAGTTTTGTTTCATAGAAATTTTGATGGAATGTTGTTGATATGTGTTAATGCAACAAAAACTCAGAAATTGCTAGAGGAATTTCATGAAGGAATGTGTGGTGGCAATTTTGCACCTACAACAACTGCACACAGGATAATGAGAGTTGATTATTATTGGCCAACCATTTTCAAAGACTCATATTAAATGATAAGAAAATATGTTTCTTTCCAAATATTCTCAGGAAAAATGAAGAATTCAACGATGCCTTTGCAACCCATAAAAATAGAAGAACCATTCACACAATCGGGATTGGATGTAATTGGGTCGACCAATCCGAAATCAAGTAAAGGCCATTAATATATTCTTACAACAATAAATTACTTTACAAAATGGAAATAAGTTGTAGCATTGAAAAGGGATTATTCATAAGAGATTATAAAATTCCTTAAAGAAAACATTTTATCAAGATTCGGAGTTCCAGAAAATTTTATTACAGACAATGGATCAATATTCATTGGGTCAAAGTTTACCAAATTTTATGGGGAATTTGGTATTATAATGGGACAATATTCAAACTATTATCCTCAAGGAAATGGTTTTGAAAAATCTACAAATAAGACTTTGATTCAAATCCTTAAGAAAAAAAATGATCTCAATAAAATAAATTGGCATTTAAAATTGATAGATGCAGGAGATTATAGCAGGAGAAATTACTGATTAATATGAAGAAGTCATCATTTATGAGGACATAACTCATTTACTTGGGTTTTGTTATCTCTGCAAATGAACTGAAAATGGATCCGGAAAAGATAAAGGTGATTAAGAATTGGCCATCGCCGAAGAGCGTGTTTGAAGTTCAAAGCTTCCATGGTTTGGCTAGCTTCTACATGAAATTCATCCGAAACTTTAGTAGAATTAGCGCATCAATGATGGATACGGTGAAGAAATGACACAAATCTTTTCATTGGACGGAGGAAGCAGAGAAGATCTTCAATCTACTGAAGAAGAAGATCATTGAGCAACCAATTCTGGTTTTGCCAGATTTTAGCAAAACATTCTAGGTCAGGTGTGACGTGAGTGGATTTGCAATTGGAGCGGTCTTGAGCCAAGATGATAGGTCGATTTCATACTTCAGTGAAAAATTGAATGAGGTGAAGATTAAGTACTCCACATATGATAAAGAATTCTATGCAGTCATACAAGCACTGAAGAAATGGAGACACTATTCGGTTCCCAAGGAGTTTGTTTTGTACAATGATAATCAGACTTTACAATTCGTGACTCGACAGGAGAAGCTGAACCAAAGACATGCTAAATGGGTTGAATACATGCAAAATTTTACTTTTGTGATTAAGCATATTTCTGGAACTGCTAACAAAGCTGTTGATGCTTTGAGCAGGAAATGTTTGCTTATGTAGGAATTCAGAGTTAAGACTTTGGGTTTTGATAACCTCAAAGAAATGTACAGAGATGACCCAGATTTTAAAGAGGCATATGAGGCATCTGAGAATCCAATTCTTAGGGACAGAAGCCAATGGACTGAATACATGATCCATGATGGATTATTGTTTAGGGGAAATCAGCTATGTATTCCAAAGTGCTCCATGAGGGAGAATTTGCTGAAGGAAAAACACAGTGGAGGATTGGCCGAACATTTTGGTCATGACAAGACGTTCTCAAAGTTGAATGGCTCATATTTTTGGCCAGGGATGAGGACATATGTCAAGAAATTTGTGGATAGGTGCAGAATTTGCCAGCACACGAAAGGAAAAAGGCAGAACACAGAGTTATACCAACCATTACCCATACCTGAAAGGACATGGGATGCAGTGAGAATGGATTTTGTATTGGGACTACCAAGAACACAGAGAGGATATGATTCAATCTTTGTGGTAGTCGACAGATTTTCAAAAATGGCACATTTCATACCATGCCAGAAAACCAGTGACGCAACTCATATTGCAAACCTGTTTTTCAAGGAAGTCGTCAGACTTCACGGCTTGCCAAAGAGTATCGTGTCTAAACGGGATACAAAGTTCATATGGAATTTCTGGAGGACCTTATGGAAGAAGTTGGGGACAAGTTTGTATTTTAGCTTAGCATATCATCCTTAGATGGATGGACAGACAAAAGTCGTGAACAAGAGCTTGGGAGATTTGTTAAGAAGCTTAGTGACTGAACACCACAGTCAATGGGATCACATTCTGCCGCAGGCGGAATTCGCTTACAATGATTCACTCAATAGAAGCACAGGGCAGAGTCCATTCCTGATTGTATATGGAATGCAGCCAAGGGGAGTTTCTGAATTGAAAGATTCAGAACAAAATGAATTCAGGAGTGCTAGTGCAGAGGACTTTCCAGAAGGAATGAAGGAGCTTCACAGCTGAATCAAGGAATGATTGCAGAGTTCAAGTCAAGAGTACAAGCAGAGAGCAGATCAACATAGGCAAGAACTTCAATTTGAAGTTGGTGATCTGATTCTTACGCATTTGAGGAAGGAAAGGTTCCTAAGGGGAACATATAATAAGCTGAAGATGAAAAAGATTGGACCGTGCAAGGTCATAAGGAAATTTGGGGCAAACACATATGAGATTGAATTACCTGATGGGGTCAGAATCTCACCGATATTCAATGTTGTGGATTTGTACCCTTACAGAGTTGAAGAAGCAGGAGCAGAGGAGGAACAAAAAGAAATTCAATGGACAAAACAAATGCCTGTAGCTGTAGAGCCATAGATGGAAAGCATAATTGACAAAAGGGTTAGCAAAAAGACCAGGAGAAAAGAGTATTTTGAATACTTGGTCAAATGGAAGGGACATCCAGTTGAAGATGCCAGTTGGGAGGATGAAGCAGTAATTCATAGGCATGTATAGACCGTGCAAGATCTCATGAACATGAGTTCATGAAAATTTTCAAGCAAGGGAGTATGATGCAGGAGCATCATAAGCAGCCAACCAAGCAAGCAACGTAAAAGCAGGAGACAACTAGACGCGCAGATGGGAAAAAGGAGCACATTTTTATGAAAATGTTTTGAATTTTGAAATCTGAAGCATTAATGTAATAGTTAGGAGGAACGTACTTACATTAATGTCTTGGAGATATGAGCAAATCTGGAGAAATTACTCTTATCTGCTGGATGTATTAGGCATTTAAGTCTGTTAATGTAAAGTATGTAGATATGAATGTTAGATTAGACAGTTTAGAAGATAGGAGGGAAAACGAATATAGACACCCTCACCCTTGTATCATAAAATAATTTTTGATGATCATTCAGATTTGATAAGCTGTAGAGCTGTAGCATAGAACTGTAGAGAAGAACCCATGTACAGGAGCACTTGAGTTAATATATGAAGCGTTGACTCAACTTTCATGGTGTTATGATGCTTACTGTTTACATTTGTTGAATGATATGTTTAAAATTGCTTTGTTTCTCTGTTATGCTTTTATTTCAATGTTGTAGCGTGTGGGTGATTTCATGTTGAATGTATGAAGTCTGAGAGACGAGAAGAATGAGTTTCAATTGTTTCTCTTCCTGAGAATTCCTGCAAGGAGTGCAGTGAACGTCCGCAAGGTGTGCGTTGACAAGGGTCTGACTTTTATCTCAGAAATCTCAGGAGAGATATCGTTGTTCTCATAGCAGCTGAAGTGCAGGCAAAGCACAGAGCCGTGCAAGGTGTGCATAGGCTAGTTGAAGCCTTAGAACTTATCAACTAGGGGGAAGGTTGAAGAACCACTGTTGCAAGGAGTGCGAGCAAGGATCCTTTTGGAATCTTGAGTTTATAAGTGAAAGCTCATGAGGGATTTAACCTTTGAAGTGTTCAAAGGGAGACAAAGGCTGAAATCGTCTCATAGAAGTTAAGTTCAGAAGGGAGAATGCCGAGTCGTTTGGACAGAAGTCCTTGAGGAGTGCATCTGGTGGCCAGAATTCTCCGTGGAGAACTCGTGAAGTCGTGAGGACCGTTGGATCCAGAGGAGATATGAGGTGGTTAGGATTTGGATGAATCCGCCACCCTGACATCAAGAATCAATGTGAACCATTGATTGTGATCAGTTTGATCCGTCAGATCATTTCAGAAATTCGGGATCTGTAAGTTCGGAGTGTAGGCCAAAACCCTTGGTCACTCAAACTCCCGGTTCACGAAAGGGATTATCAGCAGTGGAATTTCAGAATTTCGGTAATTCGGGGTTCGACATATTGAAAATTCTGTTGACAAAGGATCGTGACCCTTGGCATTGAAAACCCCAAAGTCACGAAATGCAAAGTGTCTTTGGAATGGAATCCCGACATTTCAACATTTTGGGGTCTAGGAAGTAGAGGAGACAAGTGTTTTTTAGAACCGAGAGTTTCAAACTCCCAGTATGCGAAATCCCTAAAAAGGGTCGCTATTTCGGAATTCAGGAATTGGTGCGGCAAGTGAGTTGGGGTCGAGAATCATGAACTCCCAGTACGCGGAGTCCCGAAAGGCCATTGATCTCGCATTCCATGGGACGTTGAGCCCATTTTGGCATTCCGACATTTCAGAATTCGGGGAATCATAAGGCAAGAGGAGCGATTGTTGGGTCGTTCTCTCAAGTCCCAAAAAACCTAATTTAGTGGCAACAGGCGGTGCACATTGGAGCGGTCAACCCTTGTTGACGATTCACATTTCAGCATTTGTCAAGAGCTGTGGGGATAACTCGGGAGTCTCCAACTCCCGAAACCCGAAGTCCTTTGTAGCTCGAACAAAGGGTTTGATTAACCCTTAGCGTGGTTTTAGGGAAGATCCTATGCGGATCTCGACTCGAGGGTAGGGGGTCTACACCAAAAATGAATCAGAAAGGGCACAACAACAAAAGATTTTCAAAAAGAGAAATTGGTATTATTATGGAATAAATCTAAGGAAAATCCTTCTTTGCATACAAAATTGAGGCATTATGGATTGGACCTTATACTATTGAAAAGGTCTTAGGTTATAATTCGTATCTACACAGGGATATGAAAGATGCAATTCAGATGTTGCGAGTAAATGGAAAACATCTCAAACATTTTTTCTCTTGATTAATCTTACTCTCAATTGTACATAGTTCATCTTTTCCTTGTAAATTCTTCCAAGTTCTTATTTCTATTTTATTTTCCTACATTGACCCCATGCCCAATACCATAGATTTTAGATTCCCAGTGACCCACAGGGGGTTATAGTCCCGCAGTTGGAGCCAATTGTTGACCTATATATAGGCTAATAATTTTTCCTTATATATTTTCTAGTACTTAGAAAAATTATCATTTCATGGCGAGTTCATGACCCATCTCAATCAAGTCCTGTGTTACTCAAAATACACTTGTATATTCTGTCGCATGCAAATTGCACTGGTACTTAGTGTTTCTCTTAAATTTCTTTGTAGAACGACGTGTCCACGGGTTGGTCTTATCTTTTTTACTCAATCCCTCTCCTTCATCATCACCATAATGCACCTTTTGTTCCTCTACCCTCATATTGCACAACACTTAGAATATTTTCGAGTTCCTTTTATACCACGGGTTTGAAGCACTTCCTCGATTCATTTGTTTGTTGTGACTACAATTCCGACTGATCGATATTAATACTTAGTCATTTTCAAAGATATGCTCTTTACTTTATTTGATAGTCCAACACTTAAAAGATGTTTTTTTCACTGCGATTTTGCGGGACATCGATCTTTGCAATCTTATCCTCTTGATGTCTAACCAATAAAATCCTATACTTAACCATTTTTAAGTTCTATCGCAAGTTCATTATAGCCCTACTATTTATTGATCTTCGAGTTTGATCCTTTGCTACATTACATGTATCACTTTCCCCAAGACATATTTAATGTTTATTTTACGGAGAATAACGACTAATTAAATATTAAAAAGGTCGTTATTAATCGCAGACTTTTCAAGGTAATTCTCCATTTAATTCATATCAATTCTTCCATTGAAAAAAGAGCTTTGATTTACATTACCAAAAAAATAATTTACTTTGAAAATAACATCCTAAAGAACTATACGAGATTCTGCCAACTTCATCAAAATGACTATGAGAAGAAGAGAACAATTATGCAGGGATATTCTGAACTTATTTGGGAAAGAAGACCAAAGGTTTCAATGGTCGAGATCCTATTAGTATTATTCATCATTTCCTTTGCCAGAAAGAAACAAAAATAGAGTCTGGACATCAGGAATTTCCTTATCTATATGTGTACCTGAAGTATTTGATTCTAGAGAAACAGTTTCATGGTGTGATGATAAGTTTGAACAAATTCAAAGGACGATTCAAGTCCAGGGCGAGTCTCATGTTTCTCTATCACCGTCGGTTTACAAAAGAAAGTTGAAGCTTCCAAAGCTGACAATCATGTTCAAGGGAGATGAAGCAAGAAGCTTCTTGAAGGAAAGAGAGAATGGACTATAAATCCTACAGGAATATCTCAAGGATCCTGCAACAATGGTGGAGGACATATCAGAAATTCAAGTTAGTCTACTTAAAAATCCTTACCAAGAGATTGTGTGGCTTTTCTCCAGAGTTATATATCAAGAATCCAAAACAACCATTCCTCATTTAGATCCTTACATTTTATATTTCACAATGTTAAAAGGTGTACCAAGGACAAGTGTTTCTCACATGACTTATGCACCTAGTGTGTGGGAAAGTGTCCAAGGTCGTCCCTAGCACATTACATTTATGATAAATAAAGTTAAAAGTGACTTTGAGAATATTTTTGAAGTGGGTGAACTAAAATACATGAAATCACCACCATTGATCTCAATGGCCCAAGATCTAATCTCAACCATTAGATCATGTGACTCTTCATCTACCCTCATGAGTCTATCTAGAGAAAGAGGGTGCACCCATTCTTCATTCTTCATGAGAATTTTGGTGAGTGAAAGAGAGAAAGTCGATCTAGAGAAGAGAGGCACATTTGTTGTTGTTGGCATGAATTCCAAGGCAAGTGTTTGACACACAAATTGAGGGAAATTCTACAGAAGTTGAAGAGGTTGTACAATACAAAATTTTGAGAGGCCATACAGTTGGTAATTGGCACATAAATCAAGGTCGTACAACAGATTTTATGAAGTGTTTGGCACGCATTCCAAGTCTTTCATATATCATAGTTTTGAAAAGAAAATAAGGGCACTATTGGATATGGATTTCTAGATGATTTGTATAGCAAATTGGCATAAAAATCGAGGAGTTGGATTGTATTGTTGGTATAGTAAATCCGGGCACATATTTTGATAATTTTAGATTTGAAATCGAGGAGGTTGTTAGGATCATAATTTGAGATAAATTTGTACATTGTTTGCTGAAAATATATAGTTGTAAAAGAATTCCTCTCTAAGCTCTAAAAATAACAAAATCCCCTCTCTCACTGGTTTTCCCCTTACAGGTTTTTCAAAGGTCTATTTTGACCAAAATTTTCTGAGTTATTTCTATGTGTGAGTGCATTTATTTCTGCATTAATGGTTGTAAGAGACTTCGTGTGTTTCTTTTTATATGTATCATTTTATGCTAATTAATTTGATGCATAAATGCTATGTGGGTTGGGCATTAAACTGTGATAAAAGTATTGAGACTTGAAACCGGGTTGGGGTTCAAACAATTTTACATGGTATCAGAGCTGCAACAAAATAGAGAACAAAGATTTTATTGAGGGAGATAGGTACTTCACCAAGAAGATATATTGGACTTGTGTTTCAGTTGTGTGGGTCAATGGTCATTTCTTTGAGGGTGGAGGACATATTGGATGGGGTTTCTAATTTCATCCCATGGAAGGAGAGGATTGTGTTGCTTTTGCAGGAGTGTGAGTTATGGGACATTGTGAACAACACTCAAACAACTCATGTGACGATGCCTATAGATGATACTCTTTTGGCCGCTTACACCAAGAATAATATCAATGATAAAAGGATCATAAATGATTCCATTAAGGACAATGTGATTCCACATGTGACAGGTAAAGCTAATGCCTATGAGATGTTGGAGTCCTTAACCAAACTATACCAAAGTTCCAATGAAAACTAGAAAATTGTATTCAGGGAAAAACTAAAGGGTATAAAAATGACCAAGACTGAAAATGTTGCCACATATCTTACCAAAATAACACATTTTAGAGATGAGCTCGATGCAGTTGGGGAGGTGATTGTTGATAATGAACTTGTGAGGATTGATTTGAATGGTGTGAACAAGAAATGGGTTGTCTTTGTTGAAGGCATTGTTACAAGGGAAAATATACCAAAGTGGGATCATCTTTGGAATGAATTCATACAGGAGGAAACTCGGAGAGGATACGTGTGGGGGAGTTCATCCAATGTTAATGAAGAGGATAATGTGGCACTTGCAACCAAAGGAAAGAATAAGTCCAAGAAGGGTTACAAGGGTGGGAACAAGACAAAGGGTGAAGGGAAAAAGGACATGAGAAAAGTCAAGTGCTTTTCATATCACAAGTTTGGGCACTATGTTGGATAGTGTCCTAATAAGAAGAAGAAGCAGGCTACAACTTCAGTAGATGTGGAGGATTTTTCGCACAAGTTCGAGAATGAGTTTTCTTTGTTGGTGTGTTTTTCCTCTAGAGCATCATCTATTAGTGTTTGGTATATTGAAATCGGATGCTCCCGCCATATGACAGGTTTTTGTGAGTATTTTAAAGATCTTACAGATATTGGAGATATTGAGGTGGTTCTTGGAGATGAATCAGTGGTAAAGGAAATTGGTAGTGGGACAATATCCTTTTAGAGGGATTCTCAACCTCCCATGTTGGTGAGAGATGTCCTATATGTTCAAAGCTTGAAGATGAACATGATATCAATTTCCACTATTGAGGATAGGGGATATGAGTTGGTGTTTTTTTATGGAAAGGTGCTCTTGTATCTTGAGGGATCTAGTATCACTTCAGCCAAAGTGATTGGAATTCATTATGAGAAGTTGTACAAGCTTATGTTTCAGCCATATAGAGCATTGATACCCAATACCAGCAATAGTGACCTTTGTGAGCTATAGCATAGAAGGATGGATCATTTGCATCATGGGGCTCTAAATATATTGAGAGATATTATTATCATTGCACCATATTTCAGTATAGAGCACTAGGAGGTATGCAAGGGATGTGCACTGGGAAAGTATACCAAGAATTATTTTCCAAGAAGTGACAATAGAGTAAAATATATTCTTGATCTGATACATTTTGATGTACGTGGTCATATGTCTACATCTTTGAGTGGATTTGAGTATAATATCACTTTTATTGATGAATTCTCCAAGAATTCTTGGAATTTCTTCATGAATAACAAAGTACAAGTCTTCAAGTAGTTCCAAGAGTTCAAATCTCTTGTCACTAGAAAATTTGGGTTATTTTGCGACGACTATTTCAACGCTCTTGCGACGTTATGTCATGGATATTGCGACGAATATTGAGTCTCTGAAACGTCATTTCATGGGACGTGTAAATTTTGAGGAACTTGAATTAACGTCACAAGAGTGACAACCCTAGGGAACTTCTCACAATTGCGAAAAAAAAAGAACAACTTTTCTTGATTTCTATACGAAATTTGTTGCAGGAATTTTTATTGTCACCGCAATTGAGACGACAACATTTCTTTGTTTTTAATGGTTGTTGCATGTGTGGCAACAACATTTTTTTGTTTATATAGAAAATTCATCGTAGGAACGACAAAATTTCTTTGTTTATATAGCAAATGCGTCGCAGGAATTTTATGGTCGTCACACTTGCAATGCCAATATTTCTTTGTTTATATAGCGAATTCATCGCAAGTATATTAGGGTCGTCGAAATTGCGACGAAAAATATTTATTTAAAAAAAATAAAAAAATAGGTGGCAATACTAATATAAATATTATCATTTTAATAACTATCAATAGAAAACATTGACATTATTTATTATTTATATTAATAACTTCTTTTGCATGGGGACTTGGTGTTTTTTCCAACAACCAAGCAAAAGCTTATGCACTTTGGAAAGGATTGAAAATTTCTAAAGGTTCATG
>SNQJ01S0065184.1:67242-84436 GCA_010110895.2 Picea sitchensis | reverse complement strand
GGAAAGTGGGCCAAGTGACCTAGAAGATGTTTTTAAGGAAGCTACTTGGAGAGTATAAATAAGAGGTAAGGCTCTCTCATTTGAATCAAACTTGAGAATATTGAATATCTATATGTTTCTGAGGTAACCAAGGATATATGAACTGTAATTCTGAGTGAAGGTGAAGAAAAGAAGGCCGAAATGCAAGGAAGGATAAATTCTTTTGATGGTGCTTTCTAAGGTATGTTATTTACAGGTCATCTCACCATTTTCACTATAACTTTTTTTCTATAATGCTTCAGACTGTACAATTTCCATGCAAGTGAGAAAAAATATCCAAGTATCTGTGGTAAAAAATTCAGCTTGTGGGTCGTTGTATTTTGGGAGTTACACTCCGTGGAAAATAGGGTTTGTGGTCAGTCCTGAAACTAGTCAAAATCGGGTGTTTCGGGTAAACACGTCATAACTTCTTCATAACAGATCCAAATTCAGTTAGAATAAATGTGTTGGTTAGGGTAAACTCTTTAGTATTTTTTGTAACATTTTCAAATCCATTCTTCAAATATTTTGTGCGTTGCATGCTCTACAAGGTCGCTCTTTAGAATAAGCCAGAATTCAGCAAGGTATGCCATTTTCGCTATAACTCCTTTTATGAGAGGTTACAAGTAGCGAAACTTGGAGGAATTGCATAAAATACATTGAATAACATTGCGTATCAGTTTTAGATCTTTATACATTACAGGTTAAAAGTTATGATTACTTCAAGTTAGGGTTATTGACTAATCCAAAACTAGGCATGTGAGACTAAAGAAAAGTTTGATGAAAATGATAGTCTCTTGTTTTTAAAGTTAAGGAATGTTTGAAGGAATTTGATCATATAAACCAGTTCTATTATAGAGCTACGAATCTGATTTGGATGATGAAATTGATGAGGGATTTTGGTTGAGGTACATGTTGAGTACATGGTTGAGACAAGTAGTTGATGAGTTGGCACATACATGAGGTGTATATTTGATGATTTTGGTACATATTGATGAGTCGTAGTTGATGAGTAGTTGACACATGATTGGTACATACTTGGTACATGGTTGGATGCACTTGTTTATGGTACAAGTTGATTACAGGTTGGTGGATGGTTGATGCACTTGTTTATGGTACAGGTTGATTCCAGGTTGGTGCATGGTTGATGCACTTGTTTATGGTACAGGTTGGTGCATGGTTGATGCACTTGTTTATGGTACCGTTTGATTACAGGTTGAGGTACAGGTTGATGCATGGTTGATGCATGGTTCAAATTTATTGGTACAGGTTTATAGTGGTATATATCATAGTGATAGTGTGACAGTGGTTCCATCATTCTACTTCTACTTCAGGGTGGCAAGACGGGGAAAGGATAGGTGGTTGTAGCCACCTTACAATTATAGCTGAAGAACATAGGGGGTTGTAGCCTCCTTCTAGTTGTAGCTAGAGAATTGGGGAGTTGGAGCTTCCCTCAGGTTGTAGCCTGAGAAGCTAGGGGGTTGGAGCCTCCTTCCAGTTGCAGCTGAAAAACAAATAAGAAAAAGAATTATGTGGTTTTCTCCCGATTTGGGTTTCCACATAAAAAACTGGTGTATTTTGTATATGTATGATTATTCATTTGGTCATTTCTTATTTACTCTGCAGTTATTGGATAACAATGCTTCATTGATATAACACTTGGATTATATGGTTAAAAGGAATTAAATTGCTCTATTATTGATTCACCCCCTCTTAGTAATCCAACAATTTCTTGCTTCTGCATAAAATTATGGCTAGCGAACACACTATGTTTCTTTCTCTATAATAAAAAATCACTAAGTGTTTGATAAACGTGTTCTTTCTTCCTTTTATAGACCCAGTCGTATTTGTTTTCCACTTTTTTCCGGCATTTGTGCCGAGTGTAATTTTTATATGCATGTTGTATTTTGATGTTTTTCGTGGTAATTACTACGGAAATTTTTTTCCGTTCCTTCTTATGGTATAGTCAAATTCTTCGTCTTTTTTTGTTTTTCCTCGTTTTTCTATTTTTGTATTCTTTTTTTCTCCTTTTTCTCTTTTTTATTTATTTTTATCATTTTTCTATCCCAATCTCTACTACAATACATTATATTCATGCCTTTCTCACTGCAATGTGACTTTTAAGGGTTAGTACATTGATTACCCCTATCAATTTTGTTCCTCCCAGGTATTTTATTTGTAAAGATCCCCCATATGTTACATTCTTTACTTCATATGGCTCTAGCCAATGCATTCTAAATTTACCAGGATGTTGGACAAATTTACTATCATAGAGCAAGACTTGGTCTCCTTTCTTAAATATCTTCTTCTCTTTCTGTCATGTTGGTAATTGATGCTACGCACAAACTGGGTACCATAAATTCTAATGGAACCACTACTTCTTTTCCATAAATCAATATGAATGGTGTTTGTCCTGTCAACTTCTTACATGTGGTCCTATATTCCCATAGTAATGTTGGTATTTTCAATTCCCAATCATCCATGTTGACATTGTAGATCTTTGTTAGAGCATTTTCCAAGATATTATTGAAAGCTTCTACAATTCCATTGGTCTCAATATTGTATGTACTATTCTGGTGATATACTTCAAACTCATCAGTCATATCCCTGATGGTATTGTTGATAAAGTGAGTTCCTTGGTCACTCATCAAAATCCTTGGACATCCAAATCTGGTGATCACTTGCTCAAAAAAGAAGTGTGTTGTTGTCTTTGCACTACAGTCTTTGACTAGTGTTGCTTCTGCCCATCTTGTTAAGTATTAAGTCATAGTAATGATATACCTAGCTCCTGACCTTCTTGCTGGTGGATTAATTGGTCCAACAAAGTCTATTTCCCATTTTTCAAATACCTACAGAGTAACTTGCGGTCTCAGAGGCATCTCATCTCTTCTATTGGGTTTTCCAACCCCTTAAAAAAAATCACATTTATGGAAATATTCCTTGTCATCTTTATGGATTGTTGGCCACCATAATCTTGCGCACAATACCTTATGCGTGGTAGGTTTTCCTACATAGTTTTCTCCACTTATAACTTCATGATCTTTTTCCAAAACTCTAGGCCTTTCATTTTCTAATACACACCTTCTCAAAATGCTATATGTGCCCATATTGTATAAGTGTCCTACAATCAATTGATAGTCTACAACTATGACTACCATATTTTTCTTATGCATAGTGCTAAACTCTTGTGGTGTAACCCCTATACTTATGTATTCAATAATATCAACGAAATATTCATCAATTATATGTATTGAAAACAATTGCGCATCAAGGAAGTTGTCTTCCAAGTTGGTAGGTTCTTCTCCATTAGTTATGCTTGATAGGTGATCAAGCCCTGTATTTAGCTTCCCTAGTTTGACTATCACTTCAAAATCAAATTCTTGGAATAACAACAAACATCTATAGATCCCCCCCCCCAACACTCGCATAATGACTAGATATTTGAGGGAAGAATGGTCTGTGAACATTTTAAAGTCTTTCCCCAGTAACTAGTGCCTGAACTTCTAAAGTTTATATACCATGGCTAGGACTTCTCTTTCTGTAGTGTTGTAATTCTACTCTAATTCTAACAATTTTATGCTTGCAAAGGCTATAGGGTGGTCTAATTCCCCTACTCCTAGCTATGCCATATTTGCTCCAATTTGCTATGGTTGATGGATCTACATGCACATGAAATTTGCTATGGCTAATGGATCTACATGCACATGAAATGGACTACCATAGGACTTATCCATTCAGATTCCTCTACTAATTTTATGATACTATCTTCCAACATTCTGTCAATTTATGCTTTCACTTTCTTCTTATATACTGGATTTAGTCTGTAAGGTCTCTTCCTGGTAGGTCTTTCCTAATGCTTGATTGGTATTTTCATCTCCCCTATCTCTTCGACTATGTCTTTCATCTCTATAAATTATCTGAAAACGGGCAATTACTTTATGCAAGTTTTCAATTAAGAATCGTTTTCTGATGAGTTATTTGCATATGGATTAAAGCGCCTATGAATCAATGATTAACCATGCTTGTAAACAATAATACATAACACACATGAACACAAAATGGAATAAATCACATGAAAAGACAAGTGAGATAGACAACCAATGTTGGTAACAACGTTCACCCCTCCTGGGCTATGTCTTCAGACCCGCTTCAATTGGAATATAGATCACTTTCATCCGTTCTTCAAAAGATGCTAGGACCTTTTCATAAGTGATTACATAATACATGTATTCTCCTTCAGTGAGGATTCAATAATACTACTCACACTCATACCTCTCCATACATCAAGGAGGATAATACCTTACATGAATAAGTCTCTCAAAGCCTAGGAGTAGCAATGCTATGGCTTTCTAACTCCACTCATTAACTCCCTATTACTCTTATCTTACTCTCCCCTTACAAAGGTATCACATAAGGAATTTATAGTTCTTCCTCACTCCCTCTTAAGAAAGACCATTTAATTCATATATCCACAATAATAAGATCTAATTACAAAAGAGGAAAAACAAGATCCATGAATGTAGGATCTCAAACTATCTTCAAGTACATAAAGGGAAAAGTCTCAAAACCACCCAAAGACTCCTCATACATGTCCTTGATTCTCTCAACCTATAATGGAAAATTGTTGTGAGGTGTTTTCTCACATAAAAACCAATTTCCAAATTCTAATTTAATGAAAAATACGTGAGTCTAATTTCCCTCACAAGTATTAATCATTTTACATCAATAATGAATAATAATGTATGAATTTTTCAAAATATCATAAAGCATAAATGATATGCATGAGAATATCATAAATCATAAGAATCCATGAGAAATATAAACTCAAAAACACATAAGTTTACCACCTTCACCACTCTGCAAATTAACTTGGTGAACACAGTAAAGTTCTTCTATGTGTGGAAATCCATCCGGATCAGGCCTCCCCACAAATAACCTTTTGGTCTCCAAAAGTATCAACTCTATCTATATGAAAATGTCCTTAAAAGGCACATTCTTTCAAGACTCCTTCACATTCATACTTTGGAATCAGAATGCAAAGCCGACACTTGCAACCATTGCAAAGAAAATGTCTAGAAAAAGGCACACTCCTGTCTCCTTCACCTTTGTTCTTCAAAGCTGAAATTTTGAATCCCACACCTGCATAAATTGCAACCTATATTCAATGATACATGTAACATAATATTTTGTGTACTTTACTTGCCAAGAGTTTATAACTACACTCTTTGGCCAATTTTATAATGAATGCCAAAATAGGCCTAGGAAAATCGCCTCATTCAACTGATTACAATCATGATTACAAAGAATCCAATGAAATCTTAAGGCGCAATAATAATGCCTCTCACTATCCTCAGTCAAGAGTGGGTTAAACAACCATTACAATGCTTCATAATCATCATTTTTACATTAAATTACAAGGCACTTTGATATGCCAGAAATGTGCACAAATTTGGCAAAACACTATGGTCTTATCAACCCATTACAAAAATCTGTAGTAACATGTGCACTAGTGGTGCAAAATCCCCACTACAAAATTATGTGCGCTTCAAATTCCCAACTCTTTTAAATGCCATATATCAAACTCTAAGATTTTTTTTTTTTCCAAATACCCCTTGATTGCCATTGATCCATCGTGTGGCAACTATGGGCAGTATAATGAAGGTATATTCCTTCAGTTACTTTGACATCTCGTTGGTCAAATATTTACATGGAAATTACATGCTTCAATAGAAACAAAAGGATAAAGACCTTTACATTCCCCATACATCAAAATTCAAGGCATTTCTCATGCCAAATATGATGCCAAAGAAATATAATATGGCCAAACTATGGCCCTTCCATGGTAATTACATCAAATTGGAAGGAAATTTTTATGTGAAAAAATGATGCACAAAAAGGGAAACATATATGGTTTTCAAACCCCCTTTTACATATCATTCCCAATTTTCCTTTGATGGTCATTAGGTATGAGCACTTGGTTTTTAGCAACAATAGGCCTTAATAGTATATAGCACAAAACTATAATATAAAAAAGTCCACCTAAAAAGGCACACCAAATCAAAATTTCTAAAATACCATGGGTTTTAATTTCATCAAGCACTAGTTCCTTGTGACATAGGACCAAAATATTGTTCCTTCAGTGGCTCTCAGCCC
Organism: Picea sitchensis; assembly: GCA_010110895.2. Taxonomy (NCBI): domain Eukaryota; kingdom Viridiplantae; phylum Streptophyta; class Pinopsida; order Pinales; family Pinaceae; genus Picea; species Picea sitchensis. The sequence goes on along the minus strand of SNQJ01S0065184.1, from coordinate 78,265 downwards.
TTGGTTCCATGGGAAAATTTCGGCACTCTCCAAAAAGACTCAAGTTTTGTCTCCTTGCCATAAAATCCTGTGGTCGACACTCCAGCGAACAACCCCATGCAATCTCTGCTTTTCGGTGTTGGGCTTATCTGGTGAAAAAGATTGGAAAAACACCAACTCTTGGTCCTATCAAGACTGATTGTATGTGAGGGAGAGGTAGGAAGAAGACCATTTTAGCGGTTGTGCTTTTGAACTTGAGCTGGATATTGTAGTCAAGCTCAATTTTGTTTTTCTATTGGATCAAATAAAATCACCCAGAGATCAAAACACTCAGGTTCGACACGGTCTCCATGAGGATAGTATCCACTTGTGCATGTGTTCATGGGTCTTGGATTTGCACATATTTCAGTGGCTTGAGTGCTATACCAAACATCGACTTCTAGACTGTAGATGGCAGTGCGTAGAACTCCAACAATCACTCCTTTTCCTTGTTGGACAACTTCTTCAACTCATTCTCTAATACTTGTGCCTGATCCAATGATCAAGAGTGATATGTTAAAGGATGCATGAGATGAAACCCATCAATTATCTTGGAAATTCGAGGAAAACTATAGGCATTGGGTGATTTTCACTTAATGAAATATAGACCAAAATCTCCTTGATAGTCCCAAAACTTCAAGTGACCGAACACATAATACTATTTTCCTATACTAGTATTGCAAAATTAGGAACAAACCATGTCACAAAGGTCGGTACAAAAACCAAGGATTCATCCTGAAATCCGTGACTTCGAGTGGATTTTTATCTTTCCAGTAAGCTATCATTGGGAAGTTGATAGAGAAAAAATAGTGGATTCGATCCCCATCCTCCAAAATATGGAGACCTCTTCCTGCGCCTGGAGATTGCAAAGATTATGCTTTCATAGACCTAGTATGCACATGGCTTATCCCTATCGACTGATAAGATGTGTCGATTTAAAATAGGATCACCATTGATCCATTATATGATCGATGGTCAATCTATCACACACAAGAATCTGTCGCAACATATTTCAACGATTTTCCACTATTAGAAAATTTTTTATCTTTTCATGTAACAATTCAAGCCCGTCGGCAGATCAAATCCCTACTTTTGTGCTTTTTCAATCCATATAACCAAAAATGAAATTTGTTTCACTGAATGCCAACTGTAAATCGTGGCTTCCACATTGCACTGGACGTGAGCTCTCATTCTTCATATCTGTGTGCCCAACAAATCGCACATTCTACATGGAAAATATCCCTCTGATCTAAAAAAAAAATCCTTGGATTGTTACAACACCCAAATTCATCCTCTAGAGTATTGAGTTACTATTGACATGGGATTTGTGCACATCAAAATCTATTGAAACAAAGGAAGGTTTGCTTGATCACTAAAAATAGAATAAAAATATTAGTATTGTAGTATCTCTCACATTTGAATCATAGAGATAGCATGGAAACCCTTGTGATTGGTACTTGATCCACATCAATGCACTAGATCCCTATAGATTGTTGTTTACATGTGAAGCGGGCCCATTGTTGATGAGAAGATCAGATCACTATTCCATATCAGTGCGTGAAACGAAGACAAACAAATGTACTATGAGTTTTTCATGTCAATTGATGGCAATCACGTCCTTAGACCATCCAATAGCATTAATCGTCAGTGATGTGAAAGTGTGGACTTGATCATAAAAACATGATCTAAAAATGGGTAACGACAATCCAGTTTGGCCTTATGTCATGCATGGGAACTATGCCGATGCGGCTGATGGCGCGACACTCTTTTCAGGAGCTTTGAATTTTCTGATGGTTCTGACTGGTCATTCCCTTGGGGGAAATAAACTGGGACAACTTTTGAAACAATGAACGTATTCAAAAGAGGAAATCAATGCTATAAATGTGTTGAACCTACACATAATAGATCTAGCTAAACAATGATACACACATTTGCAGAGAGAAAAGGAGAAACAAGAAGAAGGAGATAAAGAAGGAAAGAATTTTCATTAACTGTTGTGAATAATGAATAATTTACACATTATATACTCTGTATAACTCAATGATTTCGACTTGAGGTGAACCAAGTCACCATAGTGGTGGTATAGAGTGATCTAGACACACACCAACAGTTACGAGAGTGAATTGCCACCTATTCTAGTCTCTCAGGCAGTTACCAGAGAGAACTGCCACCTAGTTGAGTTAACTAGTCAACTAGTCTTTACTTAACTGAATGAACAAAGAGGAGTGAGGATTTAAATCATGGAATCAAGGATAATGAGCCACTCTGGTGATGATACCAAGGAAAGGTCTAATTATCATGGTGATGATCCCAATGCAACATATAAACTCAACTGAACTAGTCAAACTGAAGTGTTAACTGAAAGAGAATATTCTCTAGGTGGAATATTCTCTCCTAAAATATAGGAGACTAGATAATGGCTAAGTATGACTAATAAACAAATAAAAACCTTAGGAAAAAGAAATCCTAGGTGTGTGTGAAGTAAATCCAACAAATGCATCTTAAAATAATGTGTCGTATTGAAGAAAAAGAACTATCTTTGGATGTTGCAAATCTTGTCGTTACGAGTACAAAACAAGAATATTGTTCATGATCTAGACAGTATCTGCGATAATTTCTACTGCAAATCCACTGAAACCTGCATTCATATCCATAATATTGTGATTCTTATTCCACAATACCTACTGTGGTATTTTATTGTAAGAGAGATCCACCTCCATTCTAAAACTTAGTGAAAAGAATTGAATGGTAGTAGCAACACCATGTACAATCCACTACAACATGTGGTAAACTGAACAATGAAAAAACAAATGATATGTTTCATAGTTTCACTGTGAATAAGTGATATTTATCAATGCTTTCTCATACAAACGAAGTTATTTTTCCTCCATGCTCTTTCAATCAATGGAAACAAGAAAAATGGTTGAAGGTGCTACAACGTATGCTAATCTTGGATATGTAAGAATGATATCCATTTCTTACCCAACCAACCAAAGAAACCTTCTTCCTGAAACCCCATTTCTTCGGAGACTAGAGAAGGAACATTGATCACATACTCCATTATCTTTGTATCCTACTTCTTGGTGGGTGTTTTAACAATATTTTTGTTTCTTGGTCTTTGGAAAATTTTGGGATGTAACTTCCAACACTTCTTCTCTCAATGGCCATTGATCATGCAATGAGAACAATAGTTCCTTTGCTTCTCTTTTAACAAAATATCCTTGTCATGAAGATGTGAAAGAGGTTCCATTTTATTTGTCCCACTTCCGATGGGCATGCTCATGTTCTCTACTGAATTTTTCTTCTTGCGATCCTTGGCTACATCATGGTTAGAAGACCTATGACCATAATAATCTTTCTAATATGTAAGAAAAGAATTGAAATGTCCTTTATACCTTCCTGAGTGGTTCTTTCTTTGATAAGGACAAGATGGATTGATTCCTTTCGTGGAATCTAATGGTGAAGAGATGGATTTTGCTTCAACAACCTTTGAGCATTCTGCATTCTCCTCCTTGCCATAACCCAAACCTATGAATCGTGGTATTTGTAGCACCTCTAATGGCTAAGTGATTCCTTCACCACGAATGGTAAGTCCACCTCCTTTGTATCCATCTTAGTGAGGAGCTTCATGCCCACGTTAGTTTCATACTGAGAAAAAATTGATCATGACGAAGCATAATATACCTCGGTTTGAGTTTGTGCATCCATGATAGAAGGTTGTTTGTCTTCCCTTCATTCACCATGATGCAATGTAGCCAAGAGATCATCCTTGGTTTTCAATTCAAGTTGCAATTCTTCAATAATTTCGTTGAGAACTTCTCCATGAAGACGAGAGCTCTCTTGAATCTCTTGCTTCTCTTCTTCTGCAACCTACAAAATTCTCCTCAACTCTGCATTTTCATCTTGAATGTTGTGATTTATCTCTTCTAATTCTTGAAGTATTTCTTCTTTCTTCGCTTCTTTTCACATTCTACAAAGTAGTCAGCCTAGCTCTGATACCACATAATCTGAAAATGGGCAAGTACTTTACACAAGTTTTCAATTAAGAATCATTTTCTGACAAGTTATTTTCATCAATATTAAATGGTCGATGAATACATGATTAACCATGCTTGTAAACAATAATACATAACTCACATGAACTAAAAATGGATTAAATCACATGAAAAGACTAGTGAGAGAGACAACCATTGTTGGTAACAGAGTTCACCCCTCCTGGGCTACGTCTCCAGACCTGCTTGAATAGGAATACATATCACTTTCATTCCTTATTCAAAAGATGCTAGGACCTTCTCATAAGTGATTACATAAGAGATGTATTATCCTTCATGGAGGATTCAAGAAGACTGCTCACACTCATACCTCTCCATACATCAAGAAGGATAATACCTTACATGAATAAGTCTTTCAAATCTTAGGAGTAGTAGCACTATGTCTTTATAAATCCACTCATTAACTTTCCATTACTCTCCTCTTACTCTCCCATTACAAAGGGCTCACATAAGGAATTATATAGTTCTTCGTCACTCCCTCTTAAGAAATAGCATTTAATTCCTAGATCCACAATAACAGGATCTAATTACAAAAGAGAAAAAACAAGATCCATGAATGTAGGATCTCAAACTGTCTTCAAGTACATAAAGGGAAAAGTCTCAAAACCACCCAAAGACTCCTCATCCATTTCCTTGATTCTCTCAACCTATAATGGAAAGTTTGTGTGAGGTGGTTTCTCACATAAAAACTAATTTCCAAATTATAAATTAATGAAAAATGCATGAGTATAATTTCCCTCACAAGTATTAATCATTTTACATCAATAATGAATAATAATGTATGATTTTTTCAAAAGCTCATAAAGCATAAATAATATGCACGAGCATCTCATAAAGTATAATAATGCATGAGAAATATAAACTCAAAACATATAAGTTTACCACCTTCACCACTATGAAAATTAGCTTTGTGAACACAGTAAAGTCCTTCTATGTGTGGAAATCCATCCGGATCAGTAAACGCCATTGGGAATAGGTCATTGTATTCAAAGAGTAAATTTGTTATTCTTTCTACTATTTGTTCATCCCAATAGTCTCTAATAATTTCCATTTTAGGATTTTATTTGTCCCGATGTTGACTTTATTAACTTTGATTGGTGTAGGAAATACTTCTAACTCCATAGATGGACCTTCCACCTCTCTTTATCCTTCAATTTTTGTAATCTGAATGTTGCATGAATCATGTTCATCTGGAATCATGTTCATCTGATGCTTCCACTTTAACATGATATCATGAAAGTAGTTCTTTGAACATCTGTCTATTATGTTGTTGATATTCTGTCATGAATTCAACCTATGGTTCATCAATAAATATCACTCCTCATATATGCTTCAGTGTTCAATCAATGTTGGGGTTCTCATGTTCAAATGAGAAAGTTACTTTAAAGTTTTCTAGTAATGCTGTCCATTTTGTAGTACCTCGGTGCATCTTCTGGTCTATATACTAGTTCCAAAGAATTCCTTCCAATGTATGGATGAAGTTATGAGGCCATTTTTCTGGTCATGTCATCCTACATTGCATTCTTCAATTCTCCAAGTGTTTTGTTGGTGTTCTTTTCCCATAATACCTCTACATTTTATTGCTCCCCTGTTCTATGCCAAATCTAATGCACAGTAATCTTTTACAATGGTACTAGTCCTAAATTGTTGCTTTGTTCGCACCCCACGATATTGCAGGTGTAGATTTGAGTTCAATATCTAGGGCTAAGATTTTGTTATTTTCTAACACTTCCTCTTCATATTTTGTCAAAAAATCCTCTAAGTCTTTTACCCCATGAAAACTGGGAGGTTCCCTTATTTTTGTACCAACCCATATTATCGTGCGGTCTATTATTGTGCACCTTCTTGTAGAAACTTCATGTAATCATTGTTGCTAATTCTCCAAACACGTATCTCAGTCGGAAGCACATGATGCAATGCTTCTCCATCTGAGTAACTCATCTATAGCTGGGTTAACATAATATTCTCCGTGCACGTTGGTTCTGTACAACTGGTTTATTTATTCCATATCCAAACAAGTGGGTTCTACAAACCTTTCTCCTTCTGAAGGGTATAATGGTGCAATGAATCTATATTCACCTGATTCAAACGTCATTTTCCTTGTCTTCATGTTAATTATGGCCTAGTTATCAAATTATCAATCCAATCCAAGAAATCTTAGATAAGGTGTTGTGCCATATATTATCTATATTAATTCAAAATATTTCATAGTGCACACTCCATCCAAGTCCAAAATCTTTCATAGTGCATACTGTCACACCTTTAAGCCTTCTAATTGGTAAACTCTGTGTTGATTTGTTAATTTCAACTACATAGATCATAGGTGAATAGAATAGTGTGGGTTCTCCCATACACTGCCATGCATTATTAGATAAAACATTTACTTCAGAGCCTAAGACTAATATAATATCAACCATATTGAAGTACCCAATGTTGGCATTCATTATGAATTATATTCTTGTCCTCCTTCTTGCATGGAGATGATTGACTTTTTTTTGCTCTAATTTCCCTTCTATCTCTGTGTTACATCTTTCTAGAATATTTTGTAAGATATTAACAGATGATGGATCCTTTAATAACTTAACACAAGATTGCAGAAACATTTTTATGTTACTTACTTGCTCTAAAGGTTGAGCTTCACTGGTGTAGTCCATTGAGGAGGGAATTTTGTACATTGGTGAGTTCGAAGTTTTCTACGCAGCTAATGTAGACACAAAAATTTGTTTGAGAAACTCCCATCTTGCCTCCTTGAATGTTTCATTTTCTTTCTTTGCATCAAACTTATTTTGTGGTTCGGTATTTTTCTTCACCCATTGATGTTGCACTGGATCTTGTCTTACTGTGTCAGTTCTTCTCTTAGCTCCTTCTCACATTACTATGTTGATGTTTCTTCCATCATCCTTGGATTATGTAGAAATCCACTGTACATTATGGATGTTCCGGTTCCTTTATTCTTGGATTTTCCCCAATAGTGTCAGATAGTCTTATGTATCATGGTGTGCTACACGAAAGTACATACATATAGATGGTGTAAGTGGACACTCCCTTGCATAATGTTCAGGTTGTTGATTGTGGCACACTATTGGATCTATGCCTCATCCAAATCCTCCTCTTCATTGTCCTCCATATATGTATCCACCTCGATCTCGTAGCACTGCGTTGTAGTGAGGAACCTGGTTATGCTGCACGGGGTTATACTGTGGCTATGCATTGTTGTATTGGGGCTACACATTATTGTACTTCTATTGTGCATTGTTATATGGTGGTGGTAGTTGGTTGAAATGAGGTGTAACTTTTCCTGTCATCATTGTTTCTTGCACTCTATTAGTATTTTAAGTTCTTTCTCTCATCAGCTCCATCGTCCTACAATATTTATCATCATGACATGACCTACTGACTTGCAAAAATTGCAGTATAAAATTTTGGGTATTGTCTTATACTTATGCATCATTGGAAAGTGATATCGATCATGCCCATGCTTTTTACAAATATCACACCATGGTCCTCCTGTTGGAAAAGGTTTTGGTACTCCTATTTCCATGTACTGCGCTAATGTTGGACACTCATTATTATGGTGTCCTTATGTTCTACATGTGGTACACCAAACAACTTCTCTTTTCTTTTTTCCCTTATTATGGTTAACTTTAAATGTTAGATTCTTCAGTTTCTCCTTCAAATCTTCTACTGTTGGATCCATATTTTGATCTTGGTTCTCTTCTAGTTTTAAGCTTGCCTTCATAGCCTCTGCATGAGTTTGGAACTTCTTTTGTCTTAATAGGTATTTCAAATGTGATAATAGTGAGTTCAAAAATAAGTTCCTATGTTGCATGTGAGTAATTTCATACCTCAACTTACCTTTAAAACGTTTAAACCTCTGATCAATATCCCATATAGAATCAACTTGTTTTTCCTGATTTCAATCATTTCATTCATATACTGGTCCTTTGAGACAAGCTTCTGAAATTCATTTATCAATAGTTTTTTCATGTGTGCAATCATCCTTGTTACTCCTGGTGGACTATTTACATCTAGGCTCATGTACCAGTCCAATGCACAGTCTCTTAGAGTGATAGATAAAAACACAAGTTTTGTATCCTCGTCTGTGATATGATTTTCTTCCCATATCTTCTCATAGATGAATAAGTGATTTCCAGGGTCCTCTAATGACTTTCCCTGAAATTATGGTAACTTGATCGTAAGACCATGTCCTACCATTTTGAACTGTGTTGAACTACTACCTTTGCATGGTGTAGATATTTGACTGTTACTTCCTGAATTGGCTCCTCCAATTACTATTCCTTGATTGGAACCTTGTCCTATTTTTATGTTCCCACTAAAATTTGGTTGTTTAAATGTTGGTCTTATTTCTGATGTAATAGTCCCACACGGGGTTATATTTTTGACACTGACATTGATATGGATTGGAGTTCTTCCTTCTGTTCCTTCCCTTGGACCTCTTGTTTTCCTTTCATATGTTGTGTGCAGTATTTCCTCAATCTAATCCACAACCCAGATACCCTCTACCTCTTCCTAGTTTCTTTCCAAGTCCAGTCTATTAGCTATGCATCTCTTCTTGTTATTCATCTTATATTGGTAGGGTGCTTCGCTGCATGTATTTCCATTTGTTTCCATTATCTACTTTATCTATTCTTCCTCCATCATGATTGGGTCCATGGCCTCCTTCTTTCTTCTCTTATCCATTTCTTCCTCCATTTATCCACCTCTTGTCAATTCTTCCCTCCTTCCCCCATGAATGGAGGGAAGTTTAGGTGTCTGATTCCATGGTCATCACACTATTTTTATAAAGTAAAATCTTGACTGAAGTATACAACGATCTGATATACCTACCTCTGGGTCCTTTTATGAAATCCTTCTCTGCTGCATTGTAATAATTCACAGTATCTACTGCAAATTTTGTGATAAACCCTACAAAAACATAGTCTAAATATCCACTCCTGCAATAAATGAGGGAAATCACAGAAAAATACCTCATGCAAGTCGTTAAGCACATATTTTTCAAGATATTTGCGTAGTGTTAACTTAAGGTTTTTATTATCCTTCTATGAAAACTCAAGTTCCTTTGTTTTCAACCATATTTCAATCTCCGTATTTTTTGGATTCCATGGTCTAAACATTCCCTTTTATACTTTCATTCTCTGTGCGATTCTTCCACGGATCTCGTCCCCACAATCATATGTAGTTCCATTCAAAAAAAAAAAAAACATTTGTTCATTTAGGTATATCATTCATTTCTTGGTTTGATAGAGGTTCGGGTCTGATCATGGTTCCAAAAAAAACCTCTAAAACTGTCGGCCCTCCTGTTAAACTACAAGGAAACATAGCGCATAGACTGCACTGCATAGTCTCACCTGAGATATCTTTATGGGAGTCTCCAATGCTCAAGTTCTTATAGTGTAGGAACGAGTGGGGATCTGGGAATGTATTTTATCTTCCTCATGAATTAATCTCATTATTCATTCAAGTATTTCTAAGATTTATTTGTATTTAGGCCCATGCATCTATCTTAATACACCTAACTTAACCATTCATTCATAAACTAATCATTGACAGAAGGTAAACATGCAAGAAAAATCACACAGGACACAAGTCTTACCATGGTTCACCCCCTCCCGAGATACATCCACAAAGATTTGTCTTCTCTTCTCTTTTATTTGGTTTGTTGCAAATTATGGCATTGTGTAGATTACATCTTCCATCATACAACCATGAAGAGGTTCAAGAACATTTGTGATGTGGACTAGATCACACCATGCTCTTCAACCTCTGACCTAACCCTCAAAATATGGCTTACTTGACTCTTCTATTACTTTATTACAAGAAAAATAACCACTGAACCTCAACCATGAACCTACAACTGCTGAACCCCTGACCTCGTTCTCCTAGGTTCTTATTTATACTACTTTTCAGGGTTATGGTTGTTACAATATTTATCAAAAACCCTAACCCTATCATAGCTAGGCTTGCTTCCCTGCACGCCACATTGATTTTTCTCCTTTCATGCTGATTTTCCTTCTTTTTCTGCATGTTTCTTTATTTACATCGATTACGTGTGATCCAAAATTTTGTCTTCTTTCCAAAATTAGGTCTTTCCCAAAATAGTCCTTTTCTCCAAAAACTTATCTATGCCCAGATTATCCTTCCTTCTCAAAATAGGCATGCATCCAACACGTGTCATGACCAAACCATAAAAACATGAATATAAACATACTTGTAACTCTGTAGAAAACTCGGTGTATGTGATAATACACCTGCATACCTTCGTTAACTTCAACAACAAGAGACTAGCATTTTCATCAAACTTTACTTTAGTCTCACATGACTAATTTTGGATTAGTCAACAACCCTAACTTGAAAAAATCATATCTTTGTACCTATAATGAATAAGGTCTAAAAATGGTACACAATGTTCTTCAGTGTTGTTTCTACAATTCCTCCAAGTTTTACTACTTGGAACCTCCCAGAAAAGGAGTTATAGCAAAAATGGCAAACCTTATTGAATTTTGGCTTATTCAAGTGACATAACTTGTATAGAATTCCATGCGCGAAATATTTTATTTATGGTTTTGAAAATGAAAAAACATACTAAATATTGTACTCTATCCAATGCCTTTGGTCTCACTAAATTTGGATCTTATATGAATATTCTATGGCATTTTCACCCAGAACAGTTGTTTTAGACTAGTTTCAAGACTAGCCACGAACCTGTTGGCAGCCAATTCAATTTTTTCCATTTGCCTTAAAATATGCCTACACCTATGTCTCCTGAACTTCAAATTTCCATCACATTTTGCAAATAGACGATATTTTCATTTCATGCGACACTTGCAGATTGGTCGATTTAGTTTTCACGACTGAAAGCGTGAAAACTCCTCTATCGTTACTTGAACTGTCAGAGTTTTTTTTATCGATATTTTGAGTGGCACTTTACCTTT
>SNQJ01S0065184.1:27024-52000 GCA_010110895.2 Picea sitchensis | reverse complement strand
AAGGATGAGATGTCCAGAAATTCCATTTCGGTCTGGATGTATCTATGTAGAGCACCACGATACTTGAGCACCAGATGTCGCTCTGAATCTTTGATACCCAACTTGGTGCGCAAGGTATGGAAGATATTTGTGAAATCTGGCACGGCTTGGTCTCTTTCTTTCCGCAGTGTGGTCCATTTGGTATATAGTTCATCATAACTTCCGACAGGGTAGTATTGTTCCTTAATAGCATCCCTGAAGGATTCCCAGGTGGCCGTGACTGAAAATAATGAGGTTTCCTTTGTTTACTTTTTCTCACAGAAATTTTCCCACCAATCTTTGACATGGGGAACGACTTTGAGGAGCGCAAAAGTAATCTTTGCTCTATTCGAAAATTTATGAACAGAAAAATACCCTTCTAGTAGATTCAACCACTTGTCTACAGCGTCTGCGTCTATCTGACCTTCAAATTTAGGAGCTAGCTAAGCTTAAATGAGCCCTCAAATACAATTGATTATATTTCAACGACTTTTGGACAGATGGTAGCAGAGGTAAGGAATCTCCGGAGATGATAGACCTATTCTTGTGCGGTATCTTTAAATAAGGTAACTGCTATTTTTAATCATCCCCTTTTGTAATTTCAGATTTAAATGAATATATAAGCGCAGTAGAGGATTTTGTACTACTTAGGACAAGATACCAACTGATGGTGATATGAATATTGTTTCCTTTAATATTAAGTGTCTTCTTGTAACTTATATTTCACTTTCAACTGTTTGAATAAAACTCATAATTCATCTCACTCGCTTGACTCATTTTAAATAATACTTCAATGCAGTTGTGTATTCCTCTTTCTTTGAATACTATGTAAATTTTCTATTAAAATCAGGTTCATCGTCTTAATTAGCCTTTCAGACGATTTTGCGTGCATAAAATTAAACTTGTGTACCTTTATTTATTGTGCAAAGTGACTTTATAAGGTAATTTCATGCTTCCGCGCACCTGTATCTGCTATACATTTCCTCTTTGTCGCGCCAATAACTTGCACATACTACTTCTGTGTTGTGCACCAATATCCACTGCACATTGTTTCTGTATCGCACTTGGATATTCGACATGCATTTCTCTCTATGCATGGCACCGTGTTAAAATTCAATATGCCTCACCACGTGCAATACTCTGTATGCCCCATCGAATACTCTATCGCTACCGCACACAATCATCTGCGCACACCCTTGCCTGGACTATAGCGATACAACTCATACTCATACTGTGTGCGCACCAATCAAACTTCACTGTGCCTTACCATACAGCGCACATCACGTGCACCCTTACTATGTGTATGCACTCCACGCAATGCTAAATTTAGCGCACGCATCCCTACATATTATTCTTCTGTGCGGTGGTTCAATTTTCCATGAATGCAAATATACTATATACCATATTGTAATCGATACCATACTATAATCTTGTCTCCATTCGACTTGTTTGGCCCATTCAGGCTCAGTATTGAAAACTGACGCTCTGATACCATACTGTAACGCACCTCCCCGGCCACCAACAGGCTGGGGAACATCACTACTCAGACACTTAACTTAGCTCTGACAACATAAGGTAACAACCCAGTATCCAACTGAGGTATGTCACATAATTTTTTTATTTTTTATTTTTTAATACATATATACACACACATGCATACATACATACTGAACTACATGCAATTAAACATATACATAAAACTCTCTAGTGGAAGCTTCACATATAAAACCTAAAAAAACAGTTGCATTCAATAAATATACGATTTTCAGGCTGTATTAACAGTAATCATAGACATGCAACATACACAGGGGTATACCCTGAAACATACAGACAGATATGCTCACACATGCCATAAAACCCATAAATTAACACATAAATGACAATGCAACATGTAAATTCATCACATAACCGATACTTATCTTTGTAAGAATGTCACCAACTACGTGCAGACCATCCACGGACCTCCCAGCCTTAGACTACACTGTTCATCACTCTCAAGAGTGAGTCACCCCCAGGCTGGGACTAGACTCCACCCGGGTAAGGGGTTCCTAACTAGGCTAAGGGTTCACGGTCAACAAGAAAGACTCCATCTCAGGTGCTCACTCAACCGACAGCCTACAGCCTCTGATTCTCCACATGCTTGTCCCACCCAAGGAAGTGTGCCCCTTCTTTTCTCAACAATCCTTCGGCTGCCCCACATCCCTTCTAGGGCTTCAACAACAGGCCATACCAAAAGTCTCAAAGCACTGTAGTTGTAGTTTATCACCTTCAGGAAATCGATCCCCAACAATTCTCTCACTCAGAGAATTTCTCACGGGCCTGACAACCCGCCTCTTCAATCCTTCTCCCAAGATGACAGGTACACCAACTAGAAAAATGGCCACGAAAACAGGTTCATGTACAGTGATAGGAAAGTACGAGGATAACTCGATGACTGTGCAAAGAAATGGTCATGGATTCATGGTAGAGATGATGATTTCCCCCCCAATAATGGTTCTCTGGTCGAAGCAAAAATGGTAAGATCCCCCCAAAGAAAATAAGTCTTGGCAATAAGTATACATGTCTCCAACTTGACACTTGTGATGTTGGAAGCTGCTCTGATACACTTGTCCCTTTCTTTAGGACTTAGGATAAAATAATTATCCATACTTTATGTTCTAAAAAATATTAATTTAATATTCCTTTTTGGCTTAAGCTCTCTCGCTTAGCCCTTTCCTTAGCTTTTGGCCCTCCCTTTCCCTAACTGGTGGGATATAGTCCCCCTTCTCTTTTATCGTGGTCGGTTTGCATGCAACAATGTATTTTATATTAATCATGAGACATATACAAAATAGGCACGTTGGCCTTTAACATCTAGGTGCTCTGGCCTAATTCTAAAACATAAGCATTATGGCTTATAATACTGTCTCACCAGCATAAAATTCATATCATATACATAAAGGTTCACTGACCTTAATATTACACGCACTTTAGTTACTGTGCGCGGTATCCGCTGTCCTCAAGGTTGCACGCACTTTAGTTACTGCGCGCAATATTTTCTTTCCTCAAGGTTGCACACACTTTAGTTACTACGCGCGATATCCAAAAATGTGCACACTACATCACTTTACTGCGAAGTATATGTGCGCACCATGCCATGAAAGGTGTATTACAAAAATGATGTCTAAACATCTCACTAGCTTAAATATACTTGGATTACACTTGCATTTGGGTTCGGCCAAGGGATATTACAAATCAGGTACTGTCTCCATACTCTCAAGGCATACACAATGGCTAACATCTCCAAATCATGCATCACATAGTTCTCCTCATGCCTTCCTAACTTTATCGATATGTAAGCGGTCACTAAACTGTCTTGCATCAAGACTCCGCCTAAGCCTTCCTTGGATGCATCAGTGCATACCAAGAAGTCCTTGTCCATGTCAGGGATCTTCAGTATCGACGCTATCTTCAACAGCTTCTTGAGCCTCTGAAATTATTCTGTGCATTTCTCATTCCACACAAACTTCTTGTTCTTCTTCTACAATTCGGTAATTTGATTTGCTATCTTCGAAAAAACCTCGACGAATCGTCGATAGTACCCCGCCAAACCCATGAAGCTATGCACTTCTAGAATATTTGTCGGCATAGGCCATTCCACAATAGCCTCGACCTTCGCTAGATCCACAGTGATACCTTAATCATAGATAACATGCCCTAAATAATGAATCTTTGATCGATAAAATGATCATTTCGATAGTTTCCCAAACAATTTGTTCTCTCGAAGACACTGTAGTACCAACCGCAAGTGTTCATAATGCTCCTCCATCGTTCGAGAATATATCAGAATATTGTCAATGAACACTTGAAAAAACGTGTCCAAGTATTCGCAGAACACCACGTTCATCAAGCTCATAAATACCCCTGGGGCGTTTGTCAATCCAAATTGTAAAATAGTAAACTTGAAATGTCCAAACCTTGTCTTAAAGGTGGTCTTAGGAATGTCTTCCTCCTTGATCTGTAACTGGTGATACCTTGATCTCAAGTCGATCTTTGAAAACATCGTCACTCCCTTCATCTAATCAAACATATCGTCAATCCTTGGCAACAGGAAATGGTTCTTGATCGTTTCCTTGTACAATTGACAGTAGTCAATGCAGAGTCTCCATGACCCATCCTTCTTTCGTATGAAAATAACAGGTGCACCCCACGGTGACACACTTGGACGTATAAGTCCTAGGTCCAAAAACTCCTTCAATTGCATTTTTAACTCCTATAGCTCAGGGGTCGACATCTGATAAGGTGTTCTTGCTATCGTTTCTGTTCCCAATTTTAGGTCGATGGTAAATTCTAATTCCCTCTCCAACGGCAACCCCGGTAACTCCTCTAGGAAGATGTCCACAAACTCTCTCATTACCATAAGGTTTTTTAGGACTTCTGCAATACCCTTTTCATTTAACGCAAGGATCGAATATAGCTTGCATCCCTTGCACATGCTCTTTCATACCTATAGGGAAGAGATGAACCTTAGGGAAACTCCTTGGTTCCTACCTACAATTACGCATCTCTATCCCTCATCATTTACCAAACTCAATCGTTTCATCTTAAAGTTGAGTATCGCCTCATGCGATTCCAACCAGTCCATACCAATCACAACTTCATAAGACCCCAAGATCATGACATACATGTTATCCTTCATGACAAACTCTCCCTGGTTAAGGATACATCTTGTAACCTTTCCTCCAACCTTTTGTTTGGCTCCTGAAGCCATTTCTACAAAGCTAAACTCGTCCTATTCAACTGCCTTTACCTTAATTATTTTTAGCACTGCAAAATAAATAAAACTCTCTGTAGCACCTGGAACTATCAAAATACTAAGTATCTGGTCAGCGATGGTACCTGATGTCTCGAGCACAGTAGGATGGTGCTCGTCCTGACAGTTATTCACCACTACATGAATTTGATGGGCCTTGCCCAAATCTCCCATAGTATTGGTTTCGACTGATACGATTTCTCTGGCCCTCTCAAATGGGAATTCATGCTGGTAATGTGGATCCCCACATGTCCAACACCTATTCTTTGGTCCAATACTCTTGGTACCTGAAGTAGAAGCTGACGGCCCACCAGCCTGGAACCCTGGTTTGTTCTGCTGAACATGCCTAAACTATTGTTGTTGCGGTCGATGTTGTTGCTAGAGTTGTGGTCCTCTATAGGGAGTCCACTGTTGACGTGTCGATCACCATTGTGTAATGAATGTGGATCCTATTCGAGTGCCTTGATATCCTGGTGGATGCCTAGCTGGTGCCTGATGCTGATGTGCACCAAATGTCGTTTGTCCTACTGGTCTCGCTGGAGTCCTGCTCTGACCCCCGCTATTGCGTTCCTCCTGATCTATGAGGGACTTTTGGACAACATCATGTAAAGTTTGAGGCATCAAAATCCTCATTTTTGCATGAATGTTGACATTAAGGACGAACACAAACTTGTTGACCTTAACCTTCTCAGTATTCAGGTGGAGAGCATACCTAAGTAACTCCATAAAATGAACCTCGTACTTGGGCACCATACGACCACCCTGTACCAAGGCGTTGAACTCATTGAGTTTATGCTCAATGAATTCCTCAGACATCTACCTCTCCCAGAATCGCTCCTCGAACAGTTCCCATGAAACATCTTCGATGAACATGTTAATTTGCAGTAGGAAAATCTTCCACCATAGAATAATGCTCCCCTTCAGCTGGAAGACCTGCATGCGTACCTTCATGTTGGAGGTATAGTTGCGAAGTGCAAATCATATCTCCATATTCTCCAACCATGCCTCGGAGGCTGCGTCGTCTATGATACCAAATAAGTTAGGAAACTTGACCTTCTCGAGTTCGTGGTGGACGCTACCAGTATCAACCGAGGTGCATGGTGGACCCTAAGAAGGTTCCAATGCCCTAGCCTTATCTCTATCCAAATGACTGATCAATGCCTTTGACATCCTCTGAAAATACCTCATCATCCCAACCACATCACCCACAACTATCTGTTCCTGCTTGACAACATGTTCTTCTCCCCGGGGGTTAGACCCCTCAAGCGTGGATGCTACTAAAGGCATCATGCCTCCTCCATGACGTTCTCTAACCATGATTACCTACATGAATACAAACCAATTTAATTAGTGACATTTTATAATCAGGTATCTAATCAATGGAAGTTGTAGTGATCCCAATTCGCGGGTCGAACCGGCTCTAATACCATATGTAATGAACGTTGTCATTATGACAACAAGTGACGCATAACAAGTACAATTGTTTTTTTGAAGCACAACGAAAGTAATGTTATTAATACAATCAAGCATCACGACTCGATGACAAACATAAGGAACACAATTCATGCAAAACATAAACATAATGACCCATCATACTAGCACATCAAGCAGCTTAAAGCAACAAACGATCAGTCAATCAGGAAAGGAATAAAAATGACTACCTGCCCATCCTACCATGTAATGGTTAGGACCTCCAGGACACATAAGCAATGATCAATCCCAGGTTCCCATTGATTTTGACCATTTAAGGTCTCAAGGCTAATGACTATTATGAGGAACAAGGAGGTTTCTACATCCCACCCGACACAAGAAATTCCAAGCCGACTAAGCTAAATGACAACATCAAGATCATCCATATGCAACTAGCATAAAAAAGTGACACAAGTAACTAGAACTTTTACGGCGAGAGAGAAACAAAATCACATTCAAGCATTACAGTACAATTTACAAAACATCAATTTCAATAATCAACATGATCCTCATCGAGAAGCGCATGACCCAAAGCCAAGTTAATTTACAATTTACCCATCATAAGGAATCATGAAACCACATTGCGACAAGCATAATAGTAACTAAGGAGCAAACTTAAACATTCCTAAATCTTTAAATCATGACACAAAAACCAAATGCCAGAAGTCCAAACTTAACTGTCATACCTTATACAAAATCTATAAATGAAAGCACTCCAATCAATCAAGATAAATGAGGCACAAGGTAACTACATTCAATACAGGTTTAGAATTGTGAAACAATCTATATGTATCTCATTCACATTTTACCATCATAAGACTATTTCAAGGACATTGTATCCAACCTCAATCTAAAGTTAAAAGCATATAACAACACTTCCCTACTTTCTTTTTTAAAATATAGCAATGCTTCCCTACTTTCCCTTTTTAAAATACACCCCTTTAAAACATTACAAGAAATGAAATATCTTATAATTTAACAATTTATTATTTAACATTAATAAATTATTATTTAACATATAACCATGCTTCCCTACTTTCTTTTTAAAATACAACCCCTTAAAACATTATAAATAAATGAAGTATCTTATAATTAATAAATCATCATTTAAAAATCAACATACAAGGATTACATTAATATCTGGATAGTAACCAAGAATTGGACAATGACCATCGATTGTCATGTCAATTCAACTTTTTTCAAATTCAACATTTTCCTTACTTAACACCAGTTATAAAAAAAATTAGAAAATCCATTAAAAGCAACTATAACCTCCACTGTCATTCCCATGCTCTTCAACTTAGTGCCTTTTATAAAACCATTTCAAAAACTATTATAGGCACTTAATATACTTCCTTCCTCGTGTTATTAAAATAGTGCATTGTCCTAAACCATCCACTATTAAAAAAAATATATAAACTATATTTCCATTCACATGTTCCTACAATAATGAGTTGTTCTAAACAATCAAAATTGTAAAAAGGTAATTATAATCACCCATCATTCCTCATGTTCTCAATTTAATGTGTTTTTTAAATAATTTACAAAACTATTATAAGCATTTAACATTGTTTCAATCGATGTTTCAATTCCTTCTATTTTATAATTTAATGTGTTGTTCAGAACAATTAACAACAATTATAAAGAAATAAAAACCGCCACTAGCCATTCCACTTAACCTTTATCTTAGTGTTCTAATCTGGAAGATTTTTTTTTTGTAAGTGAGTTGAGATTCTATATTACTGAGTAAAATATTGTACAAAAAATGGCCGAGGGGTGTCCCTTGATCTGTCAAAAGGAAACTATATCAGGGGTCCCCAAGCTGTGCTATCTACATTAGCGAAGGGATGGTTGGGCCGCCACTCAGGGAAACCAACCCAGTCTCCATAAGTTCGTTTGAAAAAGAAAAAACTATACCTTCAGAAATACATAAAAGAGAGAGCATATAACTTGAGTTGTTCCTATACTGATAAACAAAAAGAACTTGAGTTGATGCTGCGCTAGTCCAAGCAGATTGGGTGGCTTTCATCTCCTTCCTTCCTTACCTCGTTTTCCTTTTTCTTCTCCACCGCGTGCGTCCTTCTGATGCTGGCTGGTGTTCCACGTCGGTCTGTTGGAGTGATGTCCATGTGATGGACATTGTGAAGGTAGAGTTGGAATTGACTAGCCAGTCGCTCTATTTTTTCTCCTTGGTTCCTCTGGTCCTCTGCTATGCCTCTTATGCCGGCCTCCAAGTCACTGAGGTGGCTCAGGATTTCTATGATTTCCTTCTTGTGGCATTGGTTTCCCACCCTACTGGTCTTGTTATTTTCTGCTCTCAGCTTGCGTATTAGCATTTTTGTACGCCAAGATTCCTCCACCATTTTGTGGTAGAGGGTTTTCTTGGGCTGTGTGGCCCCTGGGTCCCTTATCTCGTCTGCTTCTTGGATGAGTTCTACCCAGGCTTTGCCTTGGTGCTTGTTGTTGACTTCCTCCTCCCATCTATTGATGACTGCTTTACCCTTTATATCTACCTGCTCGAGGAAGGTGCCTTTGGCCTCTTTGGCCACTTGTTCCATCCTAGTGATCTTCTGGGTCCTTATTGGGAGTTCCTCCTCCTGGGGCTCCCTCTTACTCTGGGTGTTCTTCATTCTTACCATATTTTATTGAAAGTTGTGGCTTCTATTGTGATTTCATTCTCTACTACTACTCTCCCCTTCCTGGTCTCTAGAATTGCTGCTAGTTGGTCTGTCTCTATCCCTGATGCTTCTTCTTTTATAGAGTTTGCCCGGAAGTGATCTTCTCCAGGTAATCATTTATCTCCCGTAAAGGAGTATCTTTTGGTCCTTTATCTCTTTCTGAGTGTGTGCATTTGTGATTTATGTCGTCATTCCAGTGCCAATCTTTTGCCTTGCACGCTGTTATCTAATCATTTCATCTCTCGGGACCTCTGGATGGATGAGGTGTACCCATACCTGCTCTCAGGTTATCCCTTTGGTCTTCGTCCTTTGTCGACTGTGGCTTACCCTTTCCATTCTCCCACGGCCAACCCCTGTACTTCCTTCTATTGACAAGACCTTGGTATCATACCCCTTCTTGTGCTGTGACTATGATCTGCATTGTAACTTGTGTTTAAAAGGTGGCCTAATGGATTCGGCTTGGATCCTACTTGTCCTTCGTTTAATTCTGTGTCTCCAGCCTCGACGCGTTCGTCTGTACTTTGGCTGTCATCATAGTCCTTTATCGCTAGTTGGGTACAGTCTGTCTGAAACTGACCACTTGGGATGTTAATCCATGTGGCATCCAATTCTGATCCTTCCTTGTCGACCCCTTCGTTAGCAATTCTATCCACGAGTCCATTTGCTAACCTGCAGATCCAACGCAACTCCACTGTGATCCCTGTCTGAAAATGCTCCTGAATCTTCTGCAGATAGTACGCCAAGCACCAGTGCCTCTGTATTTTTCCCACTTTGGTGTTGTTTTGGAGTTTCCTTACTATGTTTATGACTAGCATGGAGTCGCCTTCCACTATTACGTTTTCCATTCCTTCCCTTTGTAGTATCTCCAGGCCTGTCTCTAGTGCTCCAAATTCTGCAATGTTGTTTATTGAGTTCCCCAAACTTCCTATGTACAGTCAGATAATTATTCCTTGACTATCCCTGATTACTCCCCCCATACCAATCTGTCCTGGGTTACCCTTCAACTCCCCGTCAAAATTTATCTTGACGGAGCCCTCTGCTGGCGGTTTCCAGTTGCACTCGCCTAAACTTAGTCGTGGCACTTGTCTCACTTGATTGGGGTTGTGTCTTCCTTTCACTTGGAAAGCCTCTAGAATTCTGAGATCCCGATCAGTGAGTTGTGCTCCTCTTGTTCGGAGGTTGCAGCTCTATACCGTTTACCTTGTCATGGCTATTATTGTTTCCTTGATCTTTCCAACCGTCCAGCTTTGGTTCCTGGATATGTGTCGATTCTGTTCCTTCCAAATTTCCCAAATGATCATGCCGAGGGTGAGGGTCCAACAAAGATTCACCTCTTCGTTGTCACTCTATTTTTCCTTCCAGGTGTTTATAGTTACAAAAATATTTCCTCTAATCCTATTAGACTGACGGAAAATGTCTGTTGCCCAGTCCCATAATTATGTTGTGTAGGGACATTCATCCAAGAGATGGTTCATTGTTTCCTCCTTTTCTTCACATAGGTGGCATCTTGAAGGGCCTATGAAACCTCTCTTCTTTAGGTTATCCCAATTTAGGATTCGATTGTGTAGTATTATCCACTGGAATATTTTTATTTTTGGCCATTGGGGGATATTCTAGAGCTGGTTTGTTATGTAGTGGCGTACTTCTTTAAGATTGAATTCCTTGCTTGCTTTGTGCCCCCATATCAGCTGGTCATTTCCATCCGTGACTGCAATTTTCCTTCTCCCCAATTCCTCCTCCATGTCTTTAACTACTATTGCGGTCTGGTCTCTAGTCTGTGGGGTGAGAGTGTTCTAGATTCTCCATTTGTTGTGCTGTGCTTCTTGTTTCCAATAATGGTAAACTCGGGTTTTTCCTTGTGCCATCATCTCCTATTGGAGTTCCTCTCGGCCCAGTTGTTCCATTTTGGGTTCCTGTTGCCAAGCATCCTCCCAGAATCTGGCGGTTCTGCCATTCCTTATTTCCCAAAAGCCATGTGTTTGGATCTAGGTCTTGTTGCACCAGGATAAGTTCCAGATGGCTGAACCCTCCCTGGTGCCTCTGAAGTGGATTTTGTCCTGGTTACTAATATCTGGGGCATACTTTTCCTTCCACAGGTTAACCCATGGCATGGTCGTTTCTTTGACCCATCTCCACCAAAGCTTCACCCCATAGGAGTCGTTGGTTACTTGTGGGTTGTGTATCCCAAGGCCTCCCTTGCTCTTTGGCTTACACACCTTCTCCCAAGCCACTAGTGCCCATTTTTTCCTTGTTTCCGCTCCACACCACAGGAATTCCCTTTGTATGGTTTTTATTTTTTGTAGAATTCCTGGGGCTGGGAAAACTGACATCATAAACGTTGGTATAACTTGAAGAACCAACTTGGTTAGGATAAGTCTTCCTACCAGGTTGACGGATTTGAAAGTCCAATTGTTTACCCGGTCTTGAAGCTTGTTGACTATTCCTTCCCACGTTGACATCTTGTAGGATTTGTCTGTTAGGGGGATTCCTAAGTACTTGGTTGGGAGGGTTTTGCATTCAAAGCCCAGGATGTTGGCTAAATTCCTTTGGATAGCTAGGTTGGTGTTAAAGAAGAAGATCATTGATTTGGACTGGTTTATCTCATCCCTCGAGGCTTCCCCAAACTCATCTAAGATTCGTTTGTAGGATTCTATTTCCTTGACTATGGGCATGCCATGAAGTAAGGTATCATCCATGAACTATTGGTGTGTGGAAGTTGGAAAATTCTCGTAAGGTTTGATACCTTTTATTTCCCCTATTGCGGTTGCGCTTTTTATGCTTCGACTAAGTCCTTCCATCATTAATATGAATAAGAAGGGGGACAACGAGTCTCCCTGTCTGACACCTCTCGTGGGCCAATATGGCTTGGCAGGGGATTTGTTTACTAGTAGCGAGAAGCTTGTTGTGGATACTAGTTTGGTTATCCATCGGATCCATTGTTGGGTGAAGCCGAAGGCTTCCAGGGTTCTGACCATATAGTGCCAGCTGATTTTGTCATAGGCTTTCGTTAGGTCCAATTGTATTATCATTCCCCCTCTTTTCTGAAGATTCAAGGTGTGGATCAGTTCATGGGCTTGGATAATATTGTCCATTATTTGCCTTCCTTCTATGAACCCCGCTTGCTCTTGCGACACCAGTGTGGGTAGTACTGGTTTCAATCTGTTGGATATAACCTTGGAAATTATCTTATACACCACATTGCACAGCGCTATTGGTCTGTAACGATAGATATTTTTGGCTTCATTTTCTTTGGGGATGAGTGTTATCAAAGTAGCATTTAGTTCTTTCAGGATGGAGGCTGACCTTCTAGAGTCTTCCACTACCTTGTAGACATACTATTTAATGACTTCCCAACAAGCTTTGAAGAAATCCGTTGTGAACCCTTCTGGGCCTGGGGATTTTCCATTGGGCATTTCTTGGAGTGCTTGGTCTATTTCTTCCTCCGCAATGGGCTTGATCAAGTTTTTTTTTGTTCCTCTGTTACCAGGTGAGGGATATGTTGGGTCACCTTTTGTATGGCCTCCGTTCTATCTTGGTTAGGTTTCTGGGCGATCCCGTGGAAGTGGTTTACCAGAGTTGTTTTGATGTCCTTATGGGACTCTCCTTCTATTCCATTCAGGTCCCTTATCTTCAAGGTTTTGTTATGGGATCTTCTGGCGATGGTTGTTCTGTGAAAGAACTTGGTGTTCCTTTCCCCCTCCTTTAGCCATCTGATCCGGGAATTTTGTCGCTAGATATTTTCTTCCTGTTGGCACCTTTCATCCCATTCCTGGGTCATCTGGATCTCCTCCTTTTTCCATTTCTCATTGTATCCCTCCAAAATGCAGGTTTCCTGGAGTTCTTTCATTTTTTCTTCTATATTTTTCTTCGCTTGGTTTATATTCTCAAAGGTGTCCTTGTTCCACTCCTTGAGCCTATATTTGATATATTTTAGTTTCTTGTAGAGTTTGAACATCCTTGTCCCTTGCTCTGGTTTCTCTTCACCCCACCACTATTTGATATTTTCCTTGAAAGTCGGGTGTTCCATCCAAAATTTCTTGAATCTAAAGGGTTTGTTCTTTGGTGTGGTCTAGAAGCCTGCTTCTAGTTGCACTGGCCAATGATCAGATTCCCCCCCATGGAAGGATGTTGCAGTCTAATGTTATCCCCTGCATAATGACTGACTCTGACACTAGGAATATGTCGAGTCTTGTTTCTACTTGATGTTGTCTCATTCTCTTATTATTCCAGGTGAAATGGCCATTTTGTTTTTCATATGTACCATTTTCGCTGTGTCTATGAATTTTGAGAATTCCTCCGCATCTCTATCCAATCTTCTTTTCCCTCCTTTTTTCTCCACAAGTGACGTGATGATGTTGAAATCCACATATAGGATCCAATGGAGGTTGTTGGCTTGGTTTTTGAGGTCTTCTAGATTGCTTAACATTCCTCTCCTATCCTATGGCACCTGGGGTCCATACACATTAGTGCATAAAATCTCCTCTGTGTTCCCAATTATTTGCATGCAGACCGTAATGGTATGCCTTGTCACTTCGGCTGCTATTAGGCTTAGTACTTGTGGGTTCCACAGGGTGAGGATGCATCCTTCCATTTGGTGGCCTCCAATGGCCACCATATTGTACTTGCGCCATTGTTGTTGACTGATTATTTCCATTCTTTCTGTATTACACTTGGTCTCTTAGATAAAACAAAGATCTAGTTGTTCATGTTTTAGTCTACTCCTAAGGATTCATTGTTTTCTTGGGTTGTTTAGGCCTTTTATATTCCAAGTTATAATCTTCATTTAAACATGTGGGGGGGAGTTGGGGAAGATTTTTTTGATCTTACCCGAGTTTATCAATAATGCTCCAAGCTCTTGCAGGGCTACACTTTTGGATTTCCTTCCTTTTTTCCTCCACGTCTGTTTGAGTGAGAGTTGTGGTTGTACCTCACTAGATTTGACTCCTAGGTGTCCAATCTCCCCGCGTGCTCACTTTTGGCCTCTAGATTTGGCATCCTCCCTTAGGAGGAATAGGTACTGAATGCGGTCTAGTTGCTTTGTTGGTACATTGTCCACTCCCTGTATTTTCCATTTCTCCAGTATGTTCATGAGGTCTATCCATTCCCTTTCTACCAGGTCTCTAAGTTCCGGATCTTCTGTGCCTACTTCGCTCGTTGTCATTTTCACCTCTCCCTCTGCATCTTGCATGGGGGTGAGGTCATCTCTAATTTATCCTTCCATCAGAGTTGTGCAACTTCCTTGTTCCTTCTGGTTGTTAGGTCGATCAGTGGGCTCGTTTGGTGTTTGTTCTCAGAGTTCATGAGATGTTGCCATATCATTCTTGGCCTCTGACCATTGATTGGTTTTATCCCTTCCTTTTGGGCTCAACCTGACTTCTGGGTTATTTACTACCTAGTATTTTCTCTGCCTTTTGTTAGCTCTACTTCTGGGGTTTTGTTTAACAAATCCATCCTCATCCTGCAGTGGTTTGGAATTTTTTGTTTCCTACTTTTTATTAAGAGGGCATTCCCTGATCAGGTGGCCATTTTCATGGAATCTTCTACATCAGAATGAGATTTGTTCATAATCAATGTTTTGGATCCATTCCTCATCCCTCAATTCAAGGCATATCGCTTCTGGGAGTGCTCCCGACACATCCATCTCTATGCATATTCTTGCGTAGGATGTGTATCTCCCTTTCAGGGTTGCTTCTATGGTCTTTATATATTTCCCTAGTTTATTCCCTATCGTTTCGAAAGTGGAGGGTAACCAGTAGTCTAAGGGTAGGGAGTAGAGTCTCAGCCAGACTGGTATGTTTTTGAAGGTCTCTTTTTATGGGGAGAAATTCTCCTTCCATGGCTTCATGTACAGTCCTGCCAATGCATCAAAGTATGACCCTCCTTCAAATACTTTGTCTCTGTCCTCCAGGTTTATGAATAACACCGTGAAGAAACATTTCGAGCCCATATGGAGCTCCACTTCCCCATTTGGATTCCAGTGATATTTGTTCCATTTGCGCAATGATTTTTCTGTGGGCCATAATCCCATAAATTTGTAGATTAGCACATGCGCCTTCATCTGATCTCTATAGAGTTGCATCTGTGGATCCTCCAATACCACCTTGGGTATCAGTGTTTCTTTGGGTTTGCATGGGTTACGCCCTTTAGTCCAATTGGTCTTCATTGTGTCTTGCGTCTCATTCTAAGTTTCTCTTGCTTCCTCTTCCCTGCATTCACTTTTCCCCTTGTTTCTTTCCTGACCTATTCCAGGGTTTGATCCCGAGGTGCCTGTCATTGGTGCTTTGAATACTATACCCCTTGGCCCTTTCCCTTTGTCTACCACTATCTTTTTATATGAGGGGGTCCCCTTACCCCCTCCTTTGGTGCTCATGCTGCCCTCTGCAATGGACACGACTGTCCAAACCCTAGCTTGTGGTTGCTCCGAGAAAAGCGGTTCAACACTCTTCTTCGGACAAGTTTAATCTGGAAGAAATTTAACTGTTATAAGGGAATGCATTTACTGCAGTCATAATCTAATGCCATATTCTCTTCCACCATGAGATCATAAATTGTAATTAAATGCTACTACCATAACCAATGTATATATAACTAATGCCTAAATTCTCCTAATATTAAATTCTCCTAATATTAATTTAATGCACTTTTTTTAAAATGCTTATAACCTATTACAAGGCAAAGAATTACCGTCATTCAATTTATAATGGAAAATGAAATTTGCCAGGGATAGAGAACCACTGGAAAAGTCAGAGGGTAACTAAATGGGGAAAAAGTAGAGAAGTAGCGACCAATTCGCTAAGACAACAACAAGGGCATCAAGAAAAGCCAGTAAGTCTCCAACTTACTTAAAACACTATTCCCAAAACAATAATTTTAGAAATAATAAATAAATAAAAACCATCAAAAATAAATTGAAATCCCCATCTCCCAATCCATTTTTCTAAATTTATGGAAACAATAATTTTAAAAGAAGTGGAAGCGAAGTGAGAAGGAACACAAGTGGAATCCATGAAGAAGGCGAACCATTAAAAATTGAAATCGCAATAATTAAAAAGGGGTTTATAAAAACAGTCGAAAGTTTTGGGTCTTTTGGTCATTTCCACAATTAATTCAAAGCCAAGCATCCAAACCAAGCACGATCCTCCAGGTTTCAAGTGACTCAAGACAAGCACCAATACACAAGCCTCCAAGGGAGAGTCCACAAGGGAACCTATTAAAAGAACAACACCTCGATGGCCCCTCCACATTCCTTACGAAATCACGTAGTGAATCCGGAGTTAGACAAGAACATCAAGACAAGGGAACATCATGAAATCCCTGAGATAAAAGAAATGGGACCTGCCTTAGTAATAAGAGGGTCATAGTCATCAATATCACAGAGGTAGCGTGCATAACACTGAGCCAAGAGTTAAAAATTTTGGCTAAAACCCGTCAAAACGCAGAGGTTGACGAGCTGGATGAAAAACAAAGCGCAGGCGAGCACCCTAAGGATGGAAGAGACAAGGAAGTTTTTTTTTGCTATGCTACAGGAAGTAAATAAAGTTACAATCAAATAAAACCAATAAGGGCATTTTTGTTGTGCTATAGGAAGTAAACAAAGTTACAAGGGAATAAAACCAATAAGGGCATTTTTGCTGTGCTACAGGAAGTTGGAAAAATCATGTAATTAAAATCTATTTTGGGTAGGTTGATGCGCTACAGGTGAGCAAAGATACAGGTAAATAAAACTCATATGTACAATATTTGATGCACTACCGGAATTAAAATACTTATAATTAAAACTAATAAGGATGGATCTTTAAGCAACATAAACATTAAACTATAGATGGATAAAGTCTCTCTTGGGTGAATCATATTGCCACATAGTTAAAAAGAATACAGAGCGAGGAACCCAAAATTTCACCCACATATACAGAACCCAATACCTCATACCATCTAGATGTAAATCAACATACCATCAACTAATTAAAACTGCAAAACTTAGACATGTGTACCTTAAGCGAAGGTGAAGGTTCTGTTGTTATTGTCTCGCGCTCGCACTCCATCCAGCTTTTGCTTACCAACCGCTGAGACCTCACCGGTACCTCCCAACCAATGCTAGGGGTAATATTCTTCCCCCCGAGCCTCCCGAGATGCAAAGGGGCCATGCTCACAACCATAAAAAACTATCTCCCAACTCGCCTCGCAAAGTCGAGCTACCACTCATTATCCGAGCTGAGTATCCCAACTCCCACAAGAAAAATTCAGTCAAGATTAAAATCCGCCATCATAACCTTACGCATACAAGATGTGATCCATTCTCCTCCTCTTAAATTCCTTTCATATAGTTTTCTTAGTGATTTTTTGCCAAAACCCCCAATAAATTCTTTTTATTAAAATTTAATTAGGATAAACCTCCCCTGTACACATGTCACCCGATCCCTTAGTTGCACCAGAAATTTATTTAATTATTTAATTATTTAATTTAAATGGATAATTTCCTTCACCCACCTAAAAGGTTCCTAAAAACACTCCTCGATGTCTCTTTATTCACTTACATTCCTTTTAATTACTGATTCCTTTCTTAAAGCCTAGTTAAGTTCGAAATTAGAAGGTTTTCTAGCCTAGATTCCCTACTATGTTCAACATTCTCCTTTTTCTTTAAGTTTCCCCTTTTGGGTCTAAGTTATGAATTAGCAAGTTTGTACTTGGCCAACAAATAATCTTTCAAATATTTAGTGCTTCATTAAAATTTTAATTTAATTATTTATGTTTGAATTTTCTTCATCCCCCCTTTGTTAAATGTCCCTCTTTTTTTTTGCACATGTCCTATTTAGGCCTAGGCTTTTAAATTCACTAGGCTCGATAAAATGTTTTTAAGGGAATTTATGATTATTATTCTTTACTCAAGCAACATTCATTTTAAGGCTGACCAAGTCCTAAGGAGACATAGTTTTCTAGGTACTAAGTTCAATAACTTACCAGTGTTAAAAATCACGACGTGCCCTTCAAGATGCACTATGTGCTCTAAGGGTGCCACTCGCCTACATTCATGTTTTATTTATGCGACGTTCCCTTCAAGATGCACTACGTGCTCGAAGGGTTCCACTCACCTGTAATTCATGTTTTATTTATGCGATGTGCCCTTCAAGATGCACTACATGCTCCAAGGGTGCCACTCGCCTTTTGACTGATTTTGGTAGACGTCAAACTCCTGGAGTCAATACGCTGTCAGGTGACCTTGTGGGAGACTAAGGGCCTCTAAGGAATAAGGACACTACCTTATTGACCACCCCTTATAATCATCGTGAGAGACTGTCACAGTCTACCCTCACGACATCATGGATCTCTCGAACTAGGTAATCGTTAACCTACAGTTCGAGCCACGACGAGAGTGCTAATAGGTGTTGATACTGAGAGGGGAGTGAATCAGTATCATGTAAAATTTAAAAACTTTTTCAACTTATACTTAAACCATTCAATTATATCCAATGATCAATGAAACATATTATAAGAGTTTCACCAATACACCACAATACACCATGCACAATATATGAGAAATAATCAATAGTTATTGTTCAAGGGAAGTAATAACTTCCAAAGGTAGCTCCAGCTTCGAAATATAAAGGGAGCGATAAAACTCCAAGAGGAATATGCAATCCTCCAATATAAAGAGAGGTTTGACCTCTCCATCCTTTCCCCTTCCTTCCACCCAATAATATATGAGAGATTTTAAAACTTTACATTAAATCATCACCATCAACTAACCATCACATAGAACCAGATAATCCTTCCTAAGACTTCTTCAACTTCTGCAATTATTCACTTCTTAGAATACTTTGATCCTGTATATAATATAACTCAATGTATTCTCTGAAACTCCTCCAATTTTCACTCGAATCCTCCCCAAAAAGAAGTTATAGAGAGAATGGTAGACCTTATTCAATTATGGTTTATTCAAGAGAGAGAACTTGTACAGAATGCCCTGCACTCAATATTTAACATCATTTTCTGAAACTCACACACAAGAAACTAAAGACCTTACTATTTCCAATGAAATTGGTCTCACTTCATTTGGAGTCTCTATGAAGAAGTTATGATTGTTTTACCCAAACACCTGTTTATGACTAGCTTCAGGACTAGTAAAAAACCCTATCTTCCACAGAGTGTATCTCCAAAATTATAGCGAATAAAGAGATGAAATTTTTACCACAGGTACCTAGATATGTATTCTCAATATTATATCAATTTCACCATATGAATCATTCTATAAAAACAATTATAGTGAAAATGGTAAGATGACCTGTAAATAACATACCTTAGAACACATCACCAAAAGACTTCATCCTCTCCTTGAAATCCATCCTTCTTTACTTTAGATTTCCTTTGAAATTTGACTTGTGTGTCTTTAAAATGAATGTATAATTATATGTATTTATACCCTTTATGTCACTTCCTTTTAACATTAGGGCTGACTTGACACTTTCTTAGTTTGTAATTCTTTTCTTTAATTATCTTTAGGGCTGACCTGTACTTCCTTCTTCAATTCACTTTGTCATCTTCAAAAATTCATTTCTCCTCAACCAAGAGGATGCATGTGACGGGTCACCTACCACCAGAAACAACATGATGTATAATATCCATCATGGGTGTTTTGTCTGCAAGTGCACTGTCCTTCATGTCCAAATACCTTCATCAATATTGCGGTCCAAAACCAATGACTAGAGTTAACATCAATGACAACAAACACTCTTCCAACAATCTCCCCCTTTGTCATTGCTGGCAACACTCATGCTCCCCCTTTCATTATGATCCCAATTTCTCTCCCCCTTTGAAATCAATGGCAAAGGGTAGGGATGCTCCCCCTGACTTTAATGGAAAAATATATCTCTCTTCTTTGGGGCTACTCCCCTTGAACATATAGCACTTACTAACACTTCATTTTTATGGTATCTTTCTTCCTTGGAGTTTTTTCGTGAATTTAGGATGTATATGTTGCTTGGTCTTCTTTTTGCAGCTGCAACCAATGTTCCTGAGCCTTGTTCTTTGATTTTTTATCTTTGTGAGTCAAACGTGAGAGTATATCCTTGATCACACATTTTACTAACACTAAGTATATTATGCTTCAAGTCTTAAACCAATAGGACATTCTTTTCTTTTACATTTTTTCTTCCAAGATCTACTACACCTTTTCCAATTATTTTGGCGGATGAGTCATCTCCAAACACAACATTTCCACCCTTTCTCTTC
Source organism: Picea sitchensis (assembly GCA_010110895.2). Lineage (NCBI taxonomy): Eukaryota > Viridiplantae > Streptophyta > Pinopsida > Pinales > Pinaceae > Picea > Picea sitchensis. The sequence goes on along the minus strand of SNQJ01S0065184.1, from coordinate 31,816 downwards.
AAGATGATGAATTTGTCTTGATCTTAGGTCATGTGTGAAGAACATCCACTATATATGTACCATTCATCTTCTTCTTTACATTCTTCAGTGGTCAATGTTATTCAACAATCTTCATTGTTTGGAATCTCTTTCCTTCTCCATACTGTGGTTGGCATAGGGACATCTTCATTCATATATCTACAATCTCGTGCTTTGTGACCAAGATAATTACATTTGTAGCATACAATATTTTTGTCCATCAATGGGGAAAATGAATTACAACATTTATTGACAAATCTGTGATTATTTCCATATCTTCTATTTACATCATTCATGTTTCTTGCATAGTTGTTCCTTTCATTGATTCTGCAATTAATTGCCTTATGTTCATATTTTTTGCAAGTATAACAATGACCAAGAAATAAATTTTGATACCTGGGAGTAAGTGACCTTCTTTGTGATGTAGTCCATCTGGGTTCATGATATAATATTCTGTAGTATCCTTCATACTGATTGAATCTTCTTTGATTCCTGAAGCTAGGAGGTCTTCTTGGACATTCATCTCTTTTGTAATCATTCCTTCTTTCTGGTATCCTGGTCCTCTTCTCATCAACTGTCTGTGTATCTCTTTCTTCAACATTCTTGTTGGTATTTTCATCTTCTTTGTATGAAGTTTCACCCATGCATCCAAGATGTGTTTAGTATTTTGGCACTTGAGAGTTTCTTAATATCTTCCTTAATGAGACAACTTCTTGTTCAAGTTTCTCACAATCTTCTTCTTTCTTCATCATTTGGACATTCTTTACTTAACCTATTCTTCTTTCTTCTTCGAGTAGAGTTTTCAAGGAAATGGTTTCTTATATCAGTTTCTCAAAGTCTTCTAATTGTTTCTTCAAGATTACAATTGTCTTTTCACAATTATCCAATTCACTTCTTAGTTTTCTATGTGTGTCTTTGAGCTTGCTATTTTCAATCTCAACATGTTTCAATTTTTTAAGATTCTCATCTTCTTGTTGAATCATTTATGCTTCATGATTTTCTTCTTCTTCATTGGAATTTTTATCTTCAGTGTCATCTCTTTCAATCCTTGGATGAGAACATTCAAATTCAACATGTCCCACTCCTTCACAATTAAAGCAAAAGAACTGACCTCTATTTGCTTCTTTGAAATATGAGATGTTGTAATTTTCTTCAACTTATTATTCTTCTTCCCTTGCATGAAGGTCTTGTAGCTTGTCCCAAAGCTATTTTGCTGATGCACATGATCCCACCTTGTATTTCACTAAATCTGTCAATCCATCCAGGATGGTATCTATTGCCAATTTGTTGTTCCTTTTTGCTTCCTTCTGAGCTATAGTCTTTGGTTTCTTCAAAGCATTGTATCCTGAAGAAATTGAGAACCAAACATCTCCCCCAAGATATTTCAAGTAAGTTTCCATTCTATTACTCTAGTATTCAAAATTGCTTCCATCAAATGGTGGAATCCCATTTGGAATGTTGTCTTCCATTTCCTCTTAGGATCTTCCTTCCAGTGGTTAAACTGTACTGAAGATAACCTGCTCTGATACCAATTGTTGATACTGAGAGGGGGGTGAATAAATATCAAGTACAATTTAAAAACTTTTTTAACTTATACTTAAACCATTCAATTATATCCAATGAGAAATGAACAATAGTATAAGAGTTACACCAATACACCATGCACAATATATGAGAAATAATAAATAGTTATTGTTCAAGGGAGGTAATAACTTCCAAAGGTAGCTCCAGCTTCCAAATATAAATGGAGGGATAAACCTCCAAGAGGAAGATACAATCCTCCAATATCAAGAGAGGGTTTACCTCTCCATCCTTTCCCCTTCCTTCCACCCAAGAATATATGAGAGATAATGAAACTTTACATTAAATAATCACCATCAACTAACCATCACATAGAACCAGATAATGCTTCCTGAGAATTCTTCAACTTCTGCAATTCTTCACTTCTTAGAATAAATTGATTATGTAGATAATATATCTCAACGTATTCTCTGAAACTCCTCCAATTTTCACTCCTTGAATCCTCCTCAAAAAGAATTTATAGAGAGAATGGTAGACCTTATTCAATTCTGGTTTATTCAGGAGAGCGAACGTGTACAAAAGGCCTCGCACTCAATATTTAACATCTGATTCTGAAACTCACACAAAATAAACTAAATACCATATTCTTTCCAATGAAATTGGTCTCAATTCATTTGGATTCTCTATGAAGAATTTATGATTGTTTTACCTGGAACACCTGTTTATGACTAGCTTTAGGACTAGTCAAAAACCCTATCTTCCATAGAGTGTATCTCCAAAATTATATCGAATAAAGAGGTGAAACTTTTACCACAGGTACCTAGATATGTCTTATCAATACCATATTAATTTCACCATCTCAATCATTCTATAAAACCATTTATAGCGAAAATGGTATGATGACCTGTAAATAACATACCTTAGAACACATCACCAAAAGACTTCACCCTCCCTTGAAATCCAGCCTTCTTTACTTCAGATTTCCTCTGAAATTAGACTTTCGTGTCTTTAAAATGAATGTATAATGATATTTATTTATACCCTTTATGTCACTTCCTTTTAACATTACGGCCGACCTGACACTTTCTTAATTTGTAATTCTTTTCTTTAATTATCTTTAGGGTCGATCTGTACTTCCTTCTTCAATTCACTTTGTCATCTTCAAAAATTAATTTCTCCTCAACCATGAGGATCCACGTGATGTGACACCTACCACCAGAAACAACATGATGTATACTATCCATCCATGGGTGTTGTGTCTGCATGTGCACTATCCTTCATGTCCAAATACCTTCATCAATCTTGCGGTCCAAAACCAATGACTACGGTTGAAATCAATGAAAAAAACCAATCTTCCAACAATAGGATGTGGCAGGGATGCTACCACACCTATCCCTCAATATATCTAGTTGTCATGTGTGATCCCTTTACTCCAAATGTGAGTCTGGTTGGCAATCAATCGTCAACTTCATCCATTGAAGAAACATGTTAGTGATCAAAATCAACATTGTAATATACTAGTCATATGTCACATATGAAATATCAAAAACACTCAAACCATAACAATCCACTCCTTGACTCAATACGAAGTCCAAGGAGGTCCCTCGATGCCATCGACATCCTTAATCGGTCCAGAGTCCTGCACACTCAAGAAAAACCAGCCAATAACACATGTCGATATAAATATCATAAAATAACATATCATCAAATCCACAACATCATCATGATCCACAATCGAAACAGTCAATCATATAATGAACCGGATCACTTGCACGCAAGTGTCCTCAAAGAATAAGCCCAATCAAGAGTGCGCAAGAGAGGGATGTTACAATAGGAATATTTAGATGTGGATAGTGAAGAATGTTTCCTGAATGATGTCACCATCTTTATTTACTTCCACTTACATATTAGGGAACCTTGATATTGGAAGATTAAGTATATAAAATACAAGGTTAAGAAATCATGTCTACTCATATGGTGTTAGTGATAGATAACTTTCAATACATAATGGCATGTCCAATGACATAGTGTTAGTGATCCTCAAAATCAACAACATTTGTGTGGTTTGGTTTTCCTATTATTCACAACATGTAAAATAGGGGAAGAAAGTGCTTTGTTGAGGTTTTGTTGTTGTTGAGGGGATTAGAGCACATATGGGCTCAGAGCATATATAAAAAATTATATGTTATTTTAGAGAAGCCAGATCATTAGAAATATTATAAGGTAAGTAATTGGGCGATAAAACTACCAATGACATAGTGTTAGTGGATGTCTAATGACATAGTATTAGTGATCCTCAAAATCAACAACATTTGTGTGTTGTTGTTGTCCTATTATTCATAGCATCTAAAACAGGGGCAAAAAGTTCTTTGTTGAGGTCCTGTTGTTGTTCATGGGTTTAGAGCACATCTGGGCTTGGAGTACATACAAAAAGATGATATTTTCTCTTAGAGCATCCAAATCATTGGCCATGTTATAAGGTAAGTAATTGGGCACTAAAACTACCTTATTCAGAGGTGAAACAACAATATTTTGTGGTTGGGCAACAAGTGTAGGTTGCTGCTCTGGACCTTAAACAAGGGCAAATTTTTTATTCTCCCTAATTATGTTCAATCCAATACTCCCTAGACCAAAATTATGCATTATTTTAGGTATTAACTGGTTTTGGGTTGCCTAGTTTCTGGTCATGGTAGTGCAAACATCATCAAATTGTTCCTCCTCTTCAATAATAGCTATAGTATGGGAAGATTGTTGACCCTTTTCCCGCTCTTTAGAAACCATAAATGGTTCACATGTCATTGGGTCATGGGGTTCGTCACATAAATTACACCATTGACTTGGAGAAGGCTCTTCAGCCTAGACATGATTGGATCCAAAAAATAGTAGCATGTTTAAAGTAAAGTTTGTACTCCTAGATGGTTGTCATCCAGTTTCCTCTCCTTTTATGAAGTTCCTTCTGGATAAACAATGATCTAATAGATGGATGTGGGATAATCACTTTTGTGTGGCAATTGAGAATGTAAGGCCTGAACTGTTTAGCATCTTTGACCACAACCCTCTCCATTACACTTAAGGATTTTAGGCTATAGGCCTATTATTGATTCAATCAAGGATGATTTTAGGGGCTAAATTTCACTCATGGGCTAATTTTCCATGGTTTTTCCAAAAATGAGATTCGTTATTTTAAAAATGATTCGCCCAAATTCTATAGGATAAAATTATTTTACCTTAAAAATCGCCAAAATTTTATAAA